>PVJI01019753.1:0-30396 GCA_004026765.1 Micronycteris hirsuta
GAACCAAAAGGTCAGCAGTGAAATTCCTGGTCAGGGCACATGCCTGGGTTGTGGGTTTGGTCCCTGGCCATGGAACATACATGGGGCAACCAATTGAAGTTTCCTACATCGATGTTTCTCTCCCTCTCTTTCTCCCTCCTTCCCCTCTCTCTAAAATAAATAAATAAAATCTTTAAAAAAAGAATAGCTGAAACCATGAAGCCTATTGGCCATTAGCATCTTCAGGCAGCTATTTGTGGCAAATGCTACAATCTTATATAAAACACTCCTAACCAGACTTTCTCACTGTATCCACAAAATCTCCCAGTGCTAGACTTTGGTGATTTATTCTACATTCTTGATTCCCTTTGAATAGAGAAATTGCAAGTTGCACCATACCCATCTCTGATGACGTTTTTCTCTGAGGAAGGATAGTAGTAGCTGCCATTTATTGAGTGCTCATTATGGCCCAGTCCCACACTAGATTTTTACATGTAGCATTTCATTTAGCTTCCACAGCAATAACAGGACATGAATGCTACTCCCAAAGGATTAGAGATGAGGGACAAGGACTCCAACAGGTCCATGCATATCTGGCTTGCACAGGGGCTCAACAGGTGACACCTAAAATTCAGGCTTAGTCTCCTGAGTGTGTTGGGGAGATACGAACAGGAATTAGAATTTACAAACATGTCCCATGGGGGCATTTTCCTAACCGCATTTTGATTTGAGCTTCCAAGTGAGTAAACAAGTTTTGCCCTTGCATATCAGACACCCTGCCAAAGCCCCTGAAGCCCCCGTCTCTGAGCTGCTGTGGACGGTCAAGCACTGAGCAGGTCCTTGCAAGTGTGCTGTGGGGAGTGCCGAGGAGAACCTGCAGATGCATCTTGCCATCTCTTTCTAACAAGGAGCTGCCCCTGGGTTCTTGACCCAGTCTCGGTCCGTCAGTGTGTAGTGGCCACCCATGGCCCTCCAGCCGCGAGGCACAGAGCCTAAGTACCCGGCAACAGGCCGGAGACCTGCTCACCAGCTGGGTCTGATGCCTCATCACTCAGCACTCTTGCCTCTGAATCTGAAAGTAAATAAATATATTTATGTTTCAAGAGCAAAGGATCATAACTGTCAGGCTTGTCACAGCCCGGAAGCTGTCACGTGGGGACCTTGTGTGTTTCTTTGAACTTTAGACTGACTTTCATGGGTTACAGCAACACCCAGACACCATTCTAGGGAAGGAAGAGGATGATGCTTTTCACATGCACACAGCTCTGTCTTCCGGGGGTGGTACTAGAGAGATGTCGCTTCAATCTGTCTTTCTCCCTCCAGTTCCTGTCTTCAGCAGTAATGCTTATCTGGCCAAGAAGCTCCTTTCCTTCCTCCTCCCTCTTTGCTGTATCGGATTACAGCTAAAACACCACTTCTAGGGCTTCCTCTCTGATGCTCAGGGTCAATGCCACCCTTTGAGCTGCAGCAGGACTGTAACCAGGGTGGAGGAGACGTGAAGGATGCAGATCCTCTTCCCCAGGACTTCAGCAGCCTCTCAAACTTGCTGTTGATGAATACTGTGCTGGATCTCAAGCCTCTGTTTCCAGAGCTTGAGTTGGCTGGAGCAGAGAGGACACAAGCAGGCTGGGCAGCATTTAAGGACAGTGCCTCTCAGGGTCATGCAGTGCTGGCCCTGGGAAGAGGCACTCCTTGCATGCTGTGCACCACACTCTGGCCTCACACTGGAGCCAGCTTGTGTTGGTGGAGACGCATTTCTGTGCATTTCTTCCCAACTCAGTTACCCCACATTAGTAGACATGCTGATGACAATGTTTACACCAGGGAAATTGGCAAACATTACAAA
This sequence comes from Micronycteris hirsuta, assembly GCA_004026765.1. Classification (NCBI taxonomy): domain Eukaryota; kingdom Metazoa; phylum Chordata; class Mammalia; order Chiroptera; family Phyllostomidae; genus Micronycteris; species Micronycteris hirsuta. The sequence goes on from PVJI01019753.1 coordinate 1,826, forward strand.
TCAGTGGCTCCCTCCCTGTCTACCTCACTCCAGCCCTTCACCTCAGATCTGGTACCCTAGTTATTAAACATGTACCTTGCTGAGGTATGGCTACTATTAGAACAGGAAGGAGGGCCCTGGCTGGTATAGCTCAGTGGATTGAACACAGGCTGGGAACCAAAGGGTTGCTGGTTCGATTCCCAGTCAGGGCACATGCCTGGGTTGCAGGCCAGGTCCTCAGTGGGTGCCACATGAGAGGCAACCACACATTGATGTATCTCTCCCTCTCTTTCTCCCTCCCTTCCTTTCTGTCTAAAAAAATAAAAAATAAAAAAGACCAGGAAGGAGGAACATTGTGAGAGTATGTCACGGTGGGATGGCAAGCTGTACCGGCCCAGAGGGAAAAGTGCCTCCTGCTATACCTGAGAGGTAGCACCCCATCAGACTACCAATCCAGCTAGTGCAGAACAGTCAGTGTGGGAGGTTTGAAGGAAAATCCCCCACCCCCAGGAAGTAGTCTCAGGTGGGAGTCTCCATGCTTGAACATCTGTAGGCAAGGAGATACTCCAAGAAGAGATAAAAGTCCTCCAAAATAGGGCCACTGTGGCCTTGGCATAGGCATTCCCAGAGGGCAGGTCCTTGTTGGTCCTGGCCTTTTCTCTTCTTTTGCCACTTAAGGAGGCCTGCAAATCCTGCAGCACAGACACACTCAACACTCCTGTGAGACCTCCTGATCCTAGAGGGCTGGCCAGGTACTGTGTCCCTGAGTGGCAAAGGCTTTGCCTGGAAATGCGACCTCGCTTCCTGGTGATGTTGACACCTCTGCTGTGTGAGCCTGGGCTGTTTCTGGCCGCAGTCCAGCACTCAGTTCCTTGACGTTCGGTCTGTCTCCCAGAATCTTCTCTCCCTCAGATAACTCTCTGTCTCCAGAATCATTACTCCCCTAGATGACTGTCTGTCCCCAGAATCACTACTCCCCCAGGTAACTGTCTGTCCCCAGAATTATCACCTACTCCATTGAGGTAACTGTCTCCTCCAGGATCACACCCCTCTAGATAACTCTTTCCCTGAATAATCACTCTTCAGGTCACCGACCATCTGTCTTCCAGAGTCTGCCTATGAGCCTGTCTGAGACTCTGGCTGTTTGGTCACCAGACAAGTTTGGAGCAAAGTGCTCTGGCTGACTCAGGTATGTCATGCTCACTGTGGGGCTATCCTTAACCTGGACCATTTTCCATTCTTGGGCCACGTAGCCCTCCCATCTATAGGTCTGTCTTAGTAAGCTTGAGCAGCCATACCAAAATACCACAGACCAGTGGCTTAAAGAACAGACATTTGCTTTTCACAGTCCCAGAGGATGGTGGCCCAAGATGTATTGATAGGTTGCAGCAGACTTGGGTTCTGGTGAGATCTCTCTTCCTGGCTTTCCTTCTGGCAGTGTCGCCACGTGGCCTGATTGCCATGAATGCCCATGAAGAGGGAGAGAGAGAGTTTCTACTGTCTCTTCTTATGAGGACATGATTTACATTGATCAAGGTCACACCCTAATGACCTCATGTAATTTAGTTACATCTTTAGAGACCCCATTTCTAAATGTAGCCACACTTGAGGTTAAGGCTTTGATGCCTGAATTCTGGGAGGACACGACTCAGTCTCCAACCAAGCCCAAGGATGTGGGACAGGACAGACTGGGCTTGGGAAAGCCTTGCTCCTATGTGGTTGGGAGCTGTCCTCGCAGATTTGGATTCATCGTGAGTGGTGGTGGTGGCGGAGGGTCGGGAACAGGGAATGCTTCACTCACACACACACACTGAGCAACGGGGTACAAACACAAACATTTTCAGTGAGCCAGCTCTTCCTCCAGTTCCTGAGTGACATCCTTTACCTGGCTGCTGAGTGGGGGAGCTGAGTGGGCTAGGAAGACCAGGCTCATTTTGTAAAAATCTTCCTGAGTCAGACAAAATCAGGGGCTAAAATCCTGACTTTGTGGACCACCTGAGGCTCCTTCACACGCTCTCAAGTGGGCCTGGAATCCACCTGGCCAAATGGCATTTATTTAGGAAGTTAACTTAAGGAGAAAACTCATCAGGCACAAAGAAAGGTAAGCACAAGCAGAACTTTGGGTAACAGTGATGTTCTTTTCCGGGTTATGGGAGCTGCGCCCTGGCTGCAGACTCATACAACAAGGATAAGGTCAGTGAGGGCAGCAGTTTTGCCATCTGTCCCTCCCTGGCCTCCGTCACTGCCCTGGGCTGGAATAGTGCTTCACTCATTCTGGGCATTCACAAATATTTGTGGAATGAATGAATGAATGCATCGTACAATAGATTCCACCATAGTTTGGTAATATATTATAATAAGCACAATCAGAAGCATATGTCTTTTGACACATTTGTCATAAGCGATTCATGTCCAACGAATGTTTTATAAGGAAAGTGAATTTGACGCATGAGGCTTTTGGTGGTGAGAGTGATAATAATCATGTACATTTTGATGAAGTGGGATCACTCAGGCAGACGAAGACACACCAGGTATCTAATTTCACCTTATTCAAACAACTTTTTTATACTGATGTATATTATTATCTGCTAGTTGCTTTCCCGCCTTCTCTTCTGCCCTACTCCCATCCTTCCTTCTCTGCTAATTTTTTCATTCACAATCTTATCAATTAATCAACCAATCAATCAATAAAAGTATCCATTTACCGTAGGAGTCTCGGTTCTCTCATTCTCAAAAATGACTACAGAAAACAGAATAAAACACTTACAATGACCAAGTTTATTGATGTCACAGGTATTTTCAATGGGACAAGTGTTCACCGAATCGCTGTTTTCACCAGGGATGGGATGGAGGGCTGTTCACAGTCTGTTTCCTGCTGCACTGATCTCTGCCCACTGATCTCTGCCTATTGAGTGTGTTTTCCTCTGCTTCTGTGATTCACACTTGTAGGTTATTTGGGACACAAATAGAGATTACCCTTCTAAACTGCTGATTACAGGAGAACAGATCTGTACTTTTTCATGGAGTTAGTTGATGACTTCTTTTGTTCCTCCTAAAAAAATGATACTTTAGGAATAACCAGATAACTGACAAGGGTGGAGTGTGGTTCCTCAGTACTGTGTGACTAGAACTAGTTAATCCACAGATTAGGCTTTGATCTGACCCTACAAGCATGGTGTTGTAAAGTATTTTCTCCTCTATTTTTATTGATGAGTAATTTAGACACAACTTCCTCAGAACCTCAGCCACAGTCCCATTTATCTGGGGCACATGGTGGCAGGGGCTTTGATGGGCACAAGGCATCAGCCCCCACTTTTCAGATGGAACCGTGTGGAGCAGCTCCTGGATCCCTTCCAGAGCAGGCGCTGCTCTGCCTCCTGATCACTTAATCCATCAGCAGGAAGGCCCAGGGATATAAAACATCTCATTCTTTCAAGTGTTTCCAGATATGAGAACAACCCATCACCTTGGTTCTTTGTGAAGCTGTCCTCTTTAAGAAGAGGAATGTGGAATCAGAACCAGCTGAGGTTAGGGCATGCCAATCAACCATTTGTATTTAGGAAAACCTAAAAATTGTATTTAAACCAATTGCTATGGTTCGGCTTTTATCAGTGTATGAGCAGTTTTGGGACAGAGGTGATGGGGCAGGCTGAGGAAGCAATCAGAACGGGACTCTCCATCCCCACTCAGCTTGTTTCTTCATCTTGGATATGGGGTAGTGAATAAAGTCCATGCGGTAGATGCTGTGAGGACTTGTGAGGCCATATGTGAAGTGTTATGACAAACAGCCTGGTTCAGAGTGAGTTTCTGAAAAATCAGCTTTGCCGCATGAGGGTGTGGATACTGTTGGAAACACGTCTAGTGGAGTGGAGGGGCTTCATCCCCATGATGGGCTGTATTGTGACTGAGGCATCAATGCCATGGGGATACCTATCAAGGGAACTGGGAGAGGCTCATGGAAGGTCACACTTGCTGGGTTTGGCAGACAGCTGCCCTCAGAGCCCATGACCCCTGCATTACCAACCAGTGGACATTCCAGTCCCAATTTCTGCCTGAAGTCCTTTCTCACACTTCCCCACATAATTGCAAGTGGAACCCAGTAGAGGCTTGTTTGGAACAAGTGCATTGTCCCTTCTCGCAAGGCACCTCTCAGCTCTCCAGGCCCTGGGTTCTCCGCGGCCAGGGCAGGTGGAGGCCCTGCCTGTCAGATACTGGGAGAGCTCTGGTTGCTCCCTGGGAGGCTGGTTGATGGCTTTTTAATTGGACACCAAGTCTGTTGACATAAAGAAAGAGTCAACAACATCTAATTTGGAGGGAGCGGAGGGCAAGAGAATTTTTTTGCATTTTAATGCTTCCAGGAAACTTGTGTTAGTTTTCTCTTTTAATTTTATTTTTCTTTCCTGTTTGAGCAATGTTGAGAAGCTTACAAATGGTCTTAGGATCTTCATAAGAGTGATTTTTTCCCAAGTTAATTTTGGCAGGACAAAAGTTGTTTTAGTCTCACTTTGGTTGATAAATGATACTTGTTTTAATTTTATATTTTAGAAAATTGATTCAAGATGACTTGTAATGTTTGGAAGGACGATGCCTAATACAATTCCTGTTTTGACTAGTCCAAAGAAATTCTTGTGTGAGATAATGAGTCCTTTAATTTAGATTATGTTACAGGGGATCTATATAATTGTGGAGATTAGCATGATTTCTGGGGACCTACAGTCAGAGTTTGTTCCCAGCTCATCACTTCCTAGCCAGGTGATATGGGACACAGACCCCAGCTGCCTAGGTACCAGCTCTCATCTGTAAAATGGGGTAATTGTACCCACCCCTGGCTGCCGTGGGGAGACAGTGAGATGATGGGTATAAGGTGCCCATCCAAGAGTGGGAGCCTGGCCCATGCTGTGTGGCAGTGAATGTGGCAATAACTGGTCTGTTTTCCTCATGTGCATCTCTCGGTCTCTCTGTTTCTGATTCTGCATGTGTCTTTCTCTGTTTCTATCCCTGTGTCTCTGTGTCTCTCTCTCTTTCAACCGAATTGGCTCCCTTAGGTGGTGGGAGGCTGGTGGCAGTTCCACAGAGAGAGAAGGAAATAGAACAAACAAGAGATGCTGCAGTGGTGCTAGCATTTGAGCTCGGCTTCTGATTTTATGAGAACCTTGCAGCCAGAGGTCAAGTCTCAAAGTACTAGAGCTGGCAGCTTCATCTATTCAATCACAAGACTCTCTTTAAAAAATATTAAAAACACTTATGATTGCATTTGGCAGACTCTTTTGAAAAATCTGATATAAATTCAGTTACCTGCCTATAAAGACACAGCACACCCATCTCACAGAGGAAAGGCTGAGCCACCTGTGATGGGCAGCAATTCCTGTGCCCCACTTGCAGACCTGGTGTTCATCACTAAGGGTGTCTCTGTCCAGGTGAAGCCCTGCTGAATGCCAGCTTAACCCCTCAGCTCCAGGGACCATCCCTCCAGCTGACAAGACTAAATTAACATCAGTCTTCTAGAAGGAAGGGCAAAAGAAGGGCACGTCCCTGCAGGATCACCCCACCTGTGAAATGAAGACAGCCGGCCTCACTTAGTTCGAGCAGAATGACACAGACCGAATGTGAACACAATTTAAAATGTAAAAAACACAGCTCAGTACAAGTCATTGCTTTTCCATGATCTGTTTTTCTTAGACGTCAACCTTCAGATTTTATAAACGCAGAGATTTTATTGCATGGATCTCTTCGTGCATTTCGTGTAACTGGCTCAGTTACACGAAATGCACAAAGCAATTCATGCAATCAAAGTTTCCCTGAAACAAGAGCAGAGTTTGACTCTCCTTGAGCATTGAGAAGACAAGCTCTGTCCTGCATCCCCATCACTCCAGCCCATGTGTGAGGTCTGCTTCTGAAGTGAACATCTCCAGATGGAGGAACATGCTTCTCTGGGTCCCTTGTGTGGCTGATCCTATGTCCCCACTACTGCATGTTTGTTTGGGTGTTGCCCACTGGCTGCCCTCTGAGATGGCCTGCACACTGCCCAGCCTCCTGTGCAGCAAGGCTGAAGCCTGGGCAGCTCGGCTGTGAAAGTGCCACTGTGTCAATCCCAGCTCACCAGCAATTGAGACTATTCCTCTGGATTTCAATTTTGACCAAGTGAAATGTCAACTTTTTTTTTTATTATCAAGAAGTCTTTTAATAGATTTTCACCAGTAGACCTTAGGTCACAGGAAGAAATGCAGGGCAGAAAGATTAGACCAACACTTTCATTCGGCTTTGCTGAAACCGGTTATATCCACCCTATAAATAGTCGGCCCAGTGCAGCCCTGAGACTTGAAAACCCAACCAGAAACTCTACTCAGGGTGCTCAGGGAAATCTTTGCTAACAAAATATCGTGAAGCTTACAAGCCTAAAGATGTTTTGGAAAAATGTCTGTTTCCCTTCTGAAGCCTAACGCTTCTCCACCAAATGCCTCTGCCTCCGTTCCAGCTGAGGTTACTCCCGAGCTGTTTGTGTGCCCTGCTAGGCTGGTGCGGAAGGAGCCACCTCCCCGTGACCCAACAGGGGACTGTGTTGGGGAGAAACCCTCCCCTCCTCCCCCGGAGACTTCAAGCACTCAGAGCCCAGGAGCATCCTTCTCTCTTCACAGCCCCGGGGCAGGGCAGGGCGGGGCATGTCCAGGGCCGAGAGCTCGCGTCTATGGGATCTCTGCGTTCAGCCCTTTATGCCACCCCCAGCTTTCTCCTTCCCACGTGGACTTTTCTTTAACTGAAGCTATTACTGAAAAATTCATTTTCAAACACTTTAAGCTGAATTGACTTTGCTTTTCTGACTCAATTAGAACATTTTAAGGAGAGGATTCAAATACTGCAATGATTTTACTTCTTTTTTCCTGCTTCTCTTGAGCACCACCCCCATAACTGATGATGGCTTTTCTGTTAGTTTATTTACTGAAATGTATTATACAGTCAAAAGAGTAAGTATAATACAAATGAATAGTAATAAAACAAACACCTTTGAGCCCATCCTACAATTTAAGACATGGAAATATCAGTATCTTTGAAGATGCCTATATTCCTCCTCCAATCCCACCCACGCCCTGCCTTCATCTTGAATGTTCGGGTTCTAGTCCCTGGTGGTTCCCTGTAGTCCAGCCACATATGGTTGTAAACTTAAGCACACCCTGTTTACTGTTGGAGTTTTACTTTATGCAAATGAAATTTCATTTTATTTAGTCTTTATGACTTTCTTTTTCCATTATTATGTTTTAGATGATCATCTACATTGATGTGTGCTGTAGTTCAACTATTTTTATTCTTCATGCCATTTCTTCATATGAAAATAGGTCAATTTATCCATTCTCTTGTCCAGTAACTTTTGACTTGTTCTAATTTTTGTTACGACATACATTCTTCTAGAAACCTTCTTGCTCATGTCTCATGAAGGAACTCTGAGAGTTTCTGTAGAGTATATACGTCCAGAAGGAGACATATTGGATGGTTGGATAACAACCAGTTTCATGAAAGGTGTTTGCATCCAAATTGAACTGTATGTCCTTCTCCATCGCTACCCTACCACTATCAACACTTGGGTTAGTGGATATATTAGTTGTTCCCATCCAGCGGATGTCAGCCAGAGTTAACATTCTGTGGGCACGGACACAAACTCGTCCTCCTGACTCGATCTACCAGTAGAGCCACTGCTTGAGGATCAGGCAGCACCTTACGGCTTTTTCTTCCCAAGCCAGGCCCACGTCCCTTCTGGCACTTGGGGCCTCCCAGTCTTCCCTGGCGGTTGAATTGCGAGAGGCACTGGATGTTACACTTACCATGCTTTCCTTCCCTCCTTTCCGTTACCTGGGAAATGAAGAGAAGTGTTATTCATGTCCCTCTTCTCACGTTAATTCTTTTGTGTGCCTTTCAGGAGGGGCCACAACTCCTATGTGTTTAGATAGCTGTCAACCCCCAGACCTGCTTCTTGACACCAAAGTTTATTTGTCTCCTTTTAAAATATGCATTATTCATGCACAGTGGAAGATATTTGCTTGCTTTTGATATGAAAATATTGAGTTCTTAAGCTGACCTTCCAAGTTCTGATAAATCTAAAGCTCATATTATCATCAGGGCACAGAGTTAAGTATAAGAATAGGACATGCATTAGAGAAAGTTTAAAAAAATCTTCTTTCTTTGTTTCATGTAAAATTATTAAGCTGGTTATCAGAAGCTACATTTATGGATTAATGCCTTGTCACTGTAAAAAAAAGAAAAAGGTGTTGCAGCTTCAATTTCTAATCACTCCTGCAATTTTGTTTGACCTATACTTTAGAAAACAAGAAAAAGTACTTGTAGAAATATATTATCTTTCCAAGAATGTGCACCGCTACCTTCTGGGGGTGGGGGCAAAGGATAGAAACATGATACACGATCAAGCAATGCCTATGGATAAATATCATGTATGGTTTTGTTCTAGAAATGCAGAAAATAATAGATTTGTTTCCTCTGAGAACAGTCTTACCAGGCAATTATTACCTGACTAATTGGTTCTATGTAAGTACAAAGTTGAGTTATTGGCTAATCTGGACCCTAAAAAAATGTGCTAGTCAATTGTTCAGATGTTTCCTTTGATTGGCATCACCTATGTCCTAAATAACTGCGGTTTTATGCAAGTCAATATTATCTGCAGTTATCATGCCTTGAGTGAAAAGTTTGGCATAATGGTTAGGATAATTGGGCATTGGGGATTATTAGAAGTCTTTATTATGTGAAAATGCCTAAATAACATCTGTTCCAACATTCCTGTTTTTCAGGGCTGCTTTGTAGTTGCCATGTCTTCAGGGACCTTCGAAACAAGAAACAAAGAAATTCAATATAAACCGCACTTCATGTAAAGCCCTTTAAACCCATCGAGTGAGTGTGGCCTGGATCTGGGTTAGCTGAAGTCTTAGCGAAGAGAGGACTTACCCATTGCATGCGTTCCCCCCAGTTTTTATACAAACACTTAGCATAGCTTCTCCATTTTTCCTACTTCCAACAGCAAGTAAAATTTCAGAACACTGTATTTACAGAGGCTGGTTGCTCTTCAACCTGAAAGGATCTTTGACTCTCCGCATACAACTAACATTTTAATCCCAGGGTTTAGGCACTCAGAGCAGCTCCTAAACCCTTTTCTTTTTTTGAATAGCTTTTGTATAACTTGGCACCCAGATCTCTCTTAAAAGGTAGTGTTCTTTCCCAAGAAGGGGACAATTTTTGGTGCAATGTGGAGAGGAATAGTTTGGTTGGCTGAGATGGGGTTAGAGGCTGCCACCAGATATGGGAGACCACTTGCCATGCTGTGGCCATTCTCCAAATGGTAGAGGACTCTGAGTCTACACCCGCCTGGCCCTCGGGCTCTGGCCCTTGCGCTGTGACCTGTAGAGGACATAGCATCATACACAGTCGTGGGCCGTGGGTTAACCAGCCTCTAGCCTGCCTGACTCTGAAGGAACTAATGTGGGGACAGTGGTGGCTGTGGTGTGTAGAGAGCTGTGGGCACAGATTCTGTAAGAAAGACAAGTCTGTGTGAATGCAGGTCACCCAGGTTGGAGGCCAGAGAATTGGGACATGCTGCCTGCAGGTACTGGGGGAGTCAGATGCAGGTTCAAGCTTTTTTCTCCTGATGCCATCCATGTGTTTCCCATTGTCTCCCACCACATCTGGGGCACTAGTTCTCCCTACTGGATGGGAGGGGAATGGTTTTCTGGCTCTGAGGTCAACTCCATTGCCCAGTTGGAGGTAGGGAGCCTGAGAGAGCAGTGCCCTATGGTCTGCCTTAGCTGGCCTTGGTTAAAATGGTAAACCTTATGTTGTATGTGTCTATACATAAACAAATTAGATGTTATATATAAATATACATATTTACTACAAAACATTTGTGGTAAAAAGTCATAAATCTCATTCTAGTGTTTTGCTTTTCCCCTTCCGTAGTCTGCTTTGAAGATCTCGCCATATTACAGAATATTCACGTAGTCTGTGGCTTCTGACTGCTGCCTACCCACTGTTCCATGGTGTGTACTGATATTGTACTTATCTTTTGCCAAAGCACCGACATTTAGAAACCCTCCAACTCCCTGTCACCAGGCAAGATGCTGTGGGGACATCCTGGCACATGTGTCCCTATGTTTTCTCTACTCTCTGTTCCTGGGAGCGGAATTGCCGGGTCAGACAATATACAGGATCCAGCCCATATAACACCCCCTTTTTATTACAAGATCATAAGCACACAATTCTGTAATATAACAATATCACACTTAAGCACTCCATATAACATTTGAGGTGGAATGTTCACATTCAAATTATAAATAATTATATTCATATTATTACCCTACCAGCCACACTCAAGCAGGCGTTACTTCTACCGGACTCTGTATAACGGAATTTAACTTAGTAGCGCTAGTTTGTTCACCAAAACGCTGTGTGCTGAGCCAGGACCACCTCAGAACAAGGTGTTTTTCCCCTCTACTTATCTGCCAGCACCTGTCAATCCATCTTTCAAGGAGCTGCTAGTCTGAAGGGTGCAACTCGAGATCTCGTTGTTTTCATTTCCAATTCTCTCATTATTAATGAACCAGAGCATCTTTTCACATCTCGTTGGCGTTTTGGGTTTCCTTTTCATGTGAGTTGCCTCCTCATGTTTTTTTGCCTCCATAGCTAATGCGTTTTTTTCTTTTTGACTTATAGGCATTTCTTGCATATTCCAGATAATATGGTCCCTTGTTGGTTTTAGATATCGCAAATATATTCTCCCAATCTGTTATCTGTTGCTAAGTTTGCCCATGTGTTTTTCATTAAAATCAATCCCTATTTAGTGTAATAAATTCAACATATTTTCCCTTTGATTAGATCATTTGTTTTCAATCTTTCTTGCCTCATGAAAATGTATTTTAACATATAAATCTTACTTTAAAGACTATTCTAGGTATGTCCACACATTTTTAAATATAATGTTTTCATGTTGCTCAGTTTTAAGTATTTCATAATTTCCTTTTACACAAAATGCATATTATTGAGATTATAAAAATAGGGAAAGCTTTCGATTTTTACTTTTTTAATGAATCCCTAGTTCTATTCAGCATAGTCTGAGAACATAGTTTTATGACATTGGTTCTTCAAAGTGTATTGAGTGTTCATTTGTAGTCTATTACATGCTCAATATCTGTAACTCTTTCTGGAATACACAGGAATGGTGCTTCTCAGACATTCCGTGGTAAAGACTCAGATTATTGTTTTGTTGCCTTAACTTCCACTCTGTTGTTTCTTTTTTTTTTTTTTTGAAAGATTTTATTTATTTATTTTTAGACAGAGGAGAAGGGATAGAGACAGAGAGGGAGAGAAACATCAATGTGTGGTTGCCTCTCACAGGCCCCCTACTGGGGACCTGGCCTGCAACCCAGGCATGTGCCCTGACTGGGAATCGAACCAGCGACCCTTTGGTTTGCAGCCTGCGCTCAATCCACTGAGCTACACCAGCCATGGCAGTCTGTCATTTTCTTTTCCCTCTGGCCATGCAGGAGATTACCAGTTGCTCCAATTCCTTCCAACATATATGTTGTCCATCCTCTGACTCATGTCAGTAGGTGTAAAATGGTATTTCATTACAATTTTCATTTTCTTGTCTTTGATGCATTTATTGGTCATTCATATGCTTTCTTTTATTAAGTGCTTATTTAAATCTTTTGCTCAGTTAAAGATTTTTTTTTTTTTTTTATTGTGGACCTTTCAAAATTTTTACACAAACACATCAAACATATGTGCTACAGTATTTTTCCAAGTTTGTGAGTTATTTTGATTAGCAGAAAAATTTAATTTTGATGAAGTTAGAGTAACCAGGTTTATTTTTTTGTGGATTCTACTTTTTGTGTCCTATCCTAGAAATCTATGTCTACCTCAAGACTGAAAATATTCTGTTATTTTTTTCTAGAAACATTATGGGTTTTGATTTCACTTTAGGTCTATGATCAACCTTGGATTAATTTTTGAGTATGGAGCAAGATGAGACTCAGACCCATTTTTTTCTATATGGCTATCTATTGTCCAAACATATTTATTAAAAATACCTTCTTTTCCCCATTGGATTGACTGAATACCTTGGACAAAAATCAATGGACAGTATATATGGCAGTCTTTTTTGGTTCTCCCTATTCTGTTCCATTTATCATTTATCTATTCCTATGCCAAAAAATAACAAGTGGTCTTGTAGCTTTATAATAGGTCATGAAATCTATGTTAGTCTTCTAAATTTGTTCTTTCTCAAGATTTTTTTTTACTACATCACATTTCCATGTAGATTTTAGAATCAGCTTATCTTTTGCTTTTTTTAAAGGCTTGTGGGATTTTGATAGTATTCTCATTGAATTTGAGGAACATTGACTATTTGACAAATTTTAAATGTCCATGTCTTCTGTCAGACATACTAATATTTATAATGTATTCTTACATTCTCTGATAGCTTTTTTTGCCTATTCCATGTTCATGTTATGAAGAATTTTATAACTCTAGTTCTAAATGAATATGGATTTATTTCTTCCTTTTATTTTGTTGATATTTTTTTCTGTAATACTTCTATAAGTTATTTGATCACTCTTGCTTCCCATATTTCTTGCAGAATTCCCCTGGGTTATTTATTATAATTATTATTATTATTTAGTCTTTCTCCAAGAATGTTTTAAAGGTGGATCTTTCTGTATCTAAGCCTAAGGTTTTGTATATCTGAGGATATTCTGAATTTACTTTCCCATTTAAATAAGAATTTGATAGAAGGTACAATGGTAGGTTGAAAGAGTCCCCCTTCATTAGTTTAAAAATATTAGTTCATATTTTCTTATATCTTGTGTTGCTACTGAGGATCCTGATGACAATATGCCTTTTGTTTATTTGTAGGTAATTTTCCCTTTTTCTCTTGAAGCCATTAAAACTTCTATGTTTTGATATTCTTACATTTCCATGCAATTTGTGTAGCTGCGGGTCTGCCTTACCTAATCTGTTTTGTTCCCTCTGAGTACTTGCAATAGATGACCTCTCATTCAGTCCCTTTTTGAATAATTTTTCCATAATTTTCCTTCTTTTTTCAACTTCCATTATGGAGGTGCAGACATGTTTAATTCTATATTCCTTATCTCATGTGTTTTGCTTTATGTTTCTATTTATGCTTCCTTTAAGATGACTTCTGGTAGAATTTCTTAAGCCGATCTTCTGCTTTATCTGGATTTAATCTGCACACTCATCTCTTGTGTTTCTCATTTCAATCATTACATTTTCCATCATATCACTATTTCAATATTTTTCAGTCTGGTGGCAGACTGCCTGAGTTCAAATATAGCTGTCATTTTCCTGAATCTTCCCTTCTTCCTACCCTTGCCTCCCTCCCTCCCTCTCTTTCTTTCCCTTAGTCCTCTGTTTCTGATTTCATTCCGTAGTATTAGAGAATAACACATTCACTTTCTCACTCTCTGTACAAATCAGCAGTGGGTTTCACTGTGTGTAGCTTCATTAGTGACTTAACTGTGATAAAGGGTGACAGTCCACTCCAACCATCACCAATATGCCGCCTTGTCACACTCTTTTCATTACCATATGTTTACATTTTACTCCGCCCCCTTTAAAATTTTGTAAAGTACTATATATGGAAGGTTTAAAGACCAAGGAAAATACATAAACACTATGATACTATTAAACGAAGACGAGAAGACAACTCCACTGAGGCGCATTTAGGAGATGTAATCAGAATCTATCCTCACTGAGATAAGGATTCAGACATCCCAGACTTCCGCCCAGGTGACAGTGTGGATAAAATCCCAAGAACAGGGTAATGACTTCTGAATTTATTAGTTACAATACAGCTAATCTTTCTTTGGTGATAAAAAAAGCGTTTGAATGAAGTTGTGTTGATAAACATTTTTCAAATGCTGATAATTTCTGGCTTTTTCATGGATTGCACATTCACAATATATTGTTTCATTGTTATGGAATGTTACAATTGGAAAAATGTTGCATCTATCCCAGACACTCTCACACACCTGTTAGGAGAGGGTTGCCAGTTGTCATGTTGATAATCATCTCTGAAGAGCCCAGATGGAAAGGAAAAACATTGGGAAAAGTAGAGGTGAACTTGACCTTACTAAATTAAGATGTGTTGGGGAAAACATCTGCAGCTTAGCTCACTGTGAAGAGAAGCCACCTCGGCCAGAGGACGGTGAGATCTTGGCACAGCTCGTTAGACCAACTCTGCTTTGATTTTGTCTGATTAGTAATTTCAGACTTTGGAGTGGAAATAAACGCTCTTTAATGAAAAGTGATCTAGTGCATTTGAAAACCTGTCAGTAAATATGAGCTAAACCCTATTTTATTTTCTTAAATTTATTGGGGTCATATTGGTTAATAACATTATATACGTTTCAGGTATACGATTTTATACTACATAATCTGTATATTCCATTTGGCGCTCACCACCCAAAGCCTAGTCTCCTTCCTCCATCCTGTATTTGTCACTCTTTAACCCTCTTCCGCCTTCCCCCCGCCCCCCCCCACGGTAACCACCATGCTGTTGTCTGTGTCTATGAGTTTGTAAGTTCGTTTGCTGTTTACTGTTTTATACTGCACACAGGAGTGAGACTATGCGCTTCTTGTCCTTTTCCATCTGACTTGTTGTCACAATGGCAGTACTTCATCACCCTTTGTGTCTGAGCAGTATTCCATCGTAATATGTACCACATCATTTTTCTCCAATTGTTGGTCGAAGAACTCTTAGGTTGTCTCCATGCCTTGGCTATTCTGCATAATGTGAATGAATACAGGGGTAGATGTATTTTTACAAAGAAGTATTTTTAAATTTTTTGAAAGATAACTAAAAGAGGGATTGTCGGGTCATATGGTAGCTCTATTCTTAATTTTCTGAGGAACCTTTATGCTGGTTTCCATGGGAGCTGTGCCAATTTACATTCCTGCCAGCAGTGCACGAGGTAGACTCATTTTCCTCACTGAGGCACGTGGCAGGGTGAGTTCCTGAAACGAGTGGGTGCATCTATGCTTACCATACGGCGCTGCTCTGTGGATTGCTTGGCCCGTTCCCTCTGTGTACTGGCCTGAAAACACGGCACCTTCTGCCCTGCATTGTTCTTTCATCCTGAGTTTCCAAAAGCCCTTTGGAAACCAGTTCAGACTTTCAAACTCATCTTACAAATCAATCATGCATGTGAAAAGTAAACACAACTTCAAGGTAAGACTCCACAGGGTTAGTTAAGTGTTTTTAAAGTGTCTCAGGTATAAAACTACAATTAACTTTGAAGAAAAAGAGTCCAGAATCAATTAAGTTTCTGAAAAGTTGAAATAGAGGCCTAATAAATACATGTTTAAAAATCTTATTAAAATACTGAATTTATTTCTTATATTATTTTTAGTAGCACTTTTGAGCGAACACATTAAATTATATTAAGCCAGAAACATGTGTGATGATGAAAGCAGTGTATTTATGAATCGCAGAAGTAACTACGCTCCTAAATATTAAATAACAAATAATGAACAAAATGGGAACAGATGTAATAATGCCCGTAAACATAATTTCCTTAAACATTTGAGCACAGTGGAATTTTATAGGCAGAAACCAGCCCTTCCTTACACGGGCAGAGCCACTGAGGCCAAGGCCTCTGTGATTCGCTGTTCGTCACTGTAAGTAAGGTCTGTCTTTCAACGTGAAATTTCTGAGCCGTCAGCAAACACACTTTCTGCCATTCAGCTCTATTCCTTGAACAATGTTTTGTGCCTCTTTTTTGCTTCCTTGTGTGTAAGTTGGCACACTTTTTTTGCTTTGTGCCTGACTTGGAAAAGTAGGACGCGTTTAGTTTGTGATGGTGTCTTTTTGCACTTGGAGTAGGAGGGCTGTCTGTGAGCATCTCTTCAGTTGGTCTCCATTTTTGACATTTTTCCTTTGTGATTCTAAAACAAGGTTGTGAGGAGCACTTACTTGAAGATTTCAGGCTTGGGTTAGCCTTGGACACACGCAAGTAGCTTAAAATGCTGAAATATTCAAATAAATTCCACAGAAGCATGACTGCTGCGCAGCGGCCGAGACGCCTGTGATGGCTCCAATCTGCCGAACTCACATCTTGAGAACTGTCACTCTGGCCGGAATCATCTCAGCCGGCAGCAGGACTTCCATGCTACATATTTATGGCATGCAGTAAACCTCTGCTTTGTTTTTGGAGCTGGTGGGAGGAATGAAAGCTGCACATAAGTGGAGCGGACCTGTGCCAAGACAGGGGGTCAGGAGCAACTAAATTGGCATTATCAAAAAAAGGTGGGATGCTTTCATTTCATCTCCCCCCTACCCGGCCCTGCCTTGTCAGTTTAAAAAGATTTCTGATGTGGAGTAGCCAACACTGAGTGAACTTTATTGCTGATACTCTGAGACCTCGGAAGGTAACTAGCAAGCGTCTTGCATGTCCAAAGAGGGTAGAGAGGTGGGCTATAATCTTTTAAGCACTGAAATATCTCTTTTCCTTTAAAGATAATTTTAATCAAAGTTGCCATTAAAATGGAAGTCTTTGTCTGATTTCAAAGCTCACAGGGCAGGGCCTCTCCTACGGCACTTACATGCCACTCTGCTGAGGGCACAGCCTGGGAGTTTCCCAGCAGCGGAAAGCCTGTGAACATCTCTCCCTTCACTTCTCCACAGGCGTTACAGACACGGTGTCATGAAGTGCTCTGGGTGGACAATCTGTCCTCTAGAATTGAGTCAAATCAAGAAATCATTTCTAGAATTGAGTCAAATCAAGAATTTGATCAAATAGGTGGACATGTAACCACATCATCAGCATTGAATACCGCACTCAGACTCAGTCACCAGCCCTCATAACACTGGACAGCTTCACGGTCACCGTTCCAATTCACACTCTTTTCATAGAATCAGAAATGCCATCCACTGGAACTATGGGTCAGAAAGTTTATTTCACATGATAAATGGATACCGTGGATCCCAAGAACCGTAACCCAATGGTTTTGATGTGGGAACAGCTTCTTCATTTGTGAGGTGAAGACAATAGTGTGAGCATTGCCTACTGGCCTTCTGTTTTAAGTACCAAAAATTATTATTTTTCTTATTTAGTGTTTGAGGTATTTGATGATTTATAAGTACATTTCTAAATCACTTGACTCCACACTTATTTTAAAATTACCTACACCATTATTCATGGCTGTCTACATATTTGTCAGACTAGTCTGTGGGGTGACTCTACTCTTATCACTGTATAAAGTATTATTTGGGTATACTTAGTCCTTAAGTGGTGAGAAAAAGAAACAGTCTTCCAATCCAGTGGGAATAAATCTCACTCAAATGTATGTTTCTGTTCATTTAAGAAACATTAAAGACAATACTTCATGCTCAGTGGAGAAGACCATGTATTGTCATGGCAAACATATTCTTTCATGTTGCCAGGTGACCTGGTGACTCAGACTGCCCTGTCATCTTTCTGAGGGAAATGTTTGCACAGCAGACGTGTGGGCCACCTGCCCCTGACAGCAAAGATGAGCACGTGCCAGGTGCCATGGCAATCCATCTCTCTCATCTCGAAGTTCTGTTCTTCGCCCAGTAGGTGTTTGTGTGAGGGCTCATGGAGTCAGGGTTAGGAGCACAGGTGCTGGAGGCAGACTGGTTTGAATTCCAGCTCCTACACTTACAAGCTGTGTGACCTCCCTGTGCCCCAGTTTTCTCATCTGTAAAGTGGGCATGTCTACCTCACAGACTTATTGTGAGGGTCCAGGGTCTCTGGATTTGGGAAGCTCTTTGAGGAGTACCTGGAACATAAAAGGTATGGTGTTAAGTATTTGATAGAATAAATAAGATATACATAAGGGTAGTGCTTTGGTCACTAAAATCTGTTTCAACTTGCTTCAGAGCAGTGGTCAACAGACATTGCTATCTGTGTTTTGGAGGGACAGTAATTTCCAGAAAATGATTCTGGAGAAGGAGTTTCAGGCCTTGGCAAGCTCTTGCAGCATGCCTTTCATGCCTTTTCACACTTCCCACGGCCCTCCCTCACCGGCTCACCTCCACAGTTCCGAAAGAATGAAGCCCTACTTCATTCTTCATCTTTTCTCTTTCTTCTCCACACACCTTACACTTGGGCATCATGTTATCTTAAATCAATTTGAATCCTTAAGAATGTCTTTGTTGAAATAGCAGGCCTCGCAGGCAGAAGTCTGTGGCACCTGGATTCCTTGCATGGGTCCTGAGCACCCACTCTGACCACTGTCACCTGCCAAGACACAAGGAGTAGAATTTAGGGAACTTGAGGACAGGGTGGGTTTTGAAGTTACCAAGTCTATCTTATTTGTTTGGCCCAGGATGAAGCAGAATTCCTTGAGGACCGACTGGAATATTGTGTGTGACATATGCCAGGTATAAAGGGGCTGGGATGTAGTATGTTCCTCTTGAATCCAGAATGCCACAGGCAAGTGTGAGCTTGTCAGGGTGAACTGGGTTCTTATCTAAAGAATTGAGGGAATTGAGAACATTGGCAGATGGTGGTGAGAATATCTAATTGGTGGTTGAAAACAACATAAAACAGAACAAGAAACAAAGTGGATGAAGAGACTCATCCTTTGGGTTTGTACTTGAAGACATTTTCCTTAGGAATTTCCTCTTCTCAGTCTTTGGGCTCCACTGAGTGATGTGGTGGGGAGGCTGCTGGGAGCTGCCCCCCTCACAGAGTGGTGGAGTCTTGACAGTGATGTGAAGTTAGTTGGTGCTGGCTTGTCTTCCGGCCATACTCTGGAGATGAAGACCTGTAGACTGAGTGTTTTACTGCCAAATGTCCCATTGTTTCTTCATTCAGAACTTCACACACTGGTCGTATGTTAGTGATCAGAGAAGGTTTTTGAGAAGCCTTTGTATTTCGGAGGGCTTCCCATCCATGATGTTTGGTGGGTTTAAGATCACGATGGAGATATTGTGTGTAATATCTGCGTTTGTAGCCAGTGTAAGGTAGAAAGGTTTAATCGAAACCTTAGAGTACTCCAGATACATACTCACCTCTGTAAGAGCGTGGGCCCTAAGAGAGTGTGAAGATGGAGACAGAAGTAGGAGTAATAGTTTTCTCCTTGGAGGACTAATTTAAACCATATCTGAGAAATGGGATTCAGGGTAGAAATGATCTGGAAACGACCTCTCACAAGAAGTTGGAGGAGGCAGAATTTCCCATCCAAAACCTGGGAGGAAAGGCAGAGAGAATCAATGGAGCAGATTCAGCACTCACCAATGGGATAATTTCCATCAGAACTTTAGAAGGGTCCTCGCTAGGACTCTTCTGGTTCTGAGCTTGGGAGAGCTGCTTGGACCACGTCATACCAGCTGCTTAGGTCACATCGTTGTTTAACCCAGGACATCCTGATCCTCCAGCAGGGACCGGAGGATAGAATGCTGTTCTCTGCTCTCCTATCTTATGATTGTTTTTCTGTGGTACATAGAACTAGGAGGAGAGGAAAATACATGTCCAAAGAAATCTCTGCAACATCCATTTATCCTCAGCTCCAAATGAGTTGTCTCTTGACCATTTGTCTTCATAGAGTCTTAATTCAAACTTTCAAAATTTAAGTCAAACACAATATAGTGTGTGTTTACATGATGCTTATTGTTCATGCACATTTTGAATCATTTTTAAAACATCAGAACATACATGTTCTCTCTCTCAGTGTAATACTTCAGGAAATGTTTTGAGGGTGTAATATCTCTCTCCAGAGGATAGCACAGCGTATGGTTTCAAGGAGCCCCTGAAAAACTAGAGAGAAACCAACAGAGTATTACACAGGAGAAACAGTGGTCAAGTCCAAGGAGGACATGGGAAATGGATGTGGGTTGGGAGGTGTGGAGAGATCAGACAAGATCCTGGCTGCCTGCTACCGGGAGTGACATGGGTCCCAGGTCTCGGCCAGAGGTGTCTGGAGCTGCTGGAAGGCACAGATCAGGCCATCCACATAAGAAGTACAATCTCAAGTGTGTGGAAGCTCCCCCTTGGAACTGGCATCAAAACTGCCCTGAGAATATGTAGCATTTTATTTAACAGAAGCTTAAAAAAAATCGAGTTTACAGAATTCCCCAGTTGGGTTACATCAGTCAATAAACTCTGAATGGCTTTTGCCATTTCCCAAAGTCAAAATGCATTTTCCTATATAACGGTGTTTGCAAACCCCTGAGGTCTGGCATATCAATGAATCCCATGGAATCCCAGGCTTTTCATCTGTAAAATGTAACAACAACTTAACCACCAAATTGAAACAAACATGGAGAAAAGCAATGACGGTTCTCTAGCATTGGATAAATAAATTGAGATTACTTTGTGCTTTTTACACTATCTGGCATGAAGTAGGCACTCCATAAATGTTTACTTCCTTTTGATATGCTGCAGACTCTGGAGACCATTCCAAATTACAAACTCTGAAACGGTTCTGAACACCAATGTTGATGAAAAGAGGATGCTGTGTGTGATCTTTGGGTAAATAGTTACAACAGATCCTCCCTACTAGTCCATATAAATTCTGATCCAGTCATATTTTTCATTTGTCTCATATTTTACACACATATCTATACCAGCCAAAGGACAGCTTCTTAAAGGGCTACATTAAATTATTAGTCACATGAAATTAATTAAAGTAATTAAATAAATGCAATTACATTAATTAAATCAACTAACTTAATTAAATTAAGATACAATCATAAAACTAAATAGTTTGATGTAAACTACTCAAAATTCAAATAAGTGAAAAAGTGATCCCATTTGCTTAATTTACCTTAAACAATATTCATCTTCATATCATAAAAGTGAATATTAGCTAATTTTTTTGGTTGTGAGAAGAATACAAAGTAAAACACATACCTGTAATTAAGGATTTGTAATAAGTATGAAAAAAATTCTCTAAGATTTTGTTGAGACATACTTCACATAAAGCTAAAATTCCCTTAAAAAAAGACAAACAGTTCCCTGTAATGCCCTTTATGAGATTAAAAAGCAAAATTATGGTATTTCAATAAATACAAAACATTCCATATGTAACTTATTTTTCAAATGTGAGAAAGCAATTTAGAAATTGTTTTTATAACTACTTAACGCCTCCCTCTGCTTGCCCCTGGGTAAACTTTATTGATCACACGTTCCCATAAGGTTCTCATATTGAGAAATTTAACTTGACGTGACGGCCTCCCTGGCCGTGGTCTGTAATCACTGCCAGGAAGTGGCCACTCGCATGCCACGCAGAAGCCGCCCTGAGTCTGACACTTACTGCGGTTCTGTCCGTCTCCTAATAGTTCTAATAGTTCTCGTCTCCTTCTCAGAGATCTCCCAGGTTACATTCTATTAAGATTTTACTCATAATATTTTAACTTTTCCATAAAGATGTGCAATAAACATAAGCAGTAATGAGAACAAGGGTTGTCAGGGAGCCAATCGCTCAACGTAATTTCTGAAAGTATGAACGCTCTGGATGGAGATGAATGGCCGCATTTCCATACGGTTTATTGTTGCCTCTAGCCTCTGGTGTAGCAGCAACTATTAGGGTTTTAATGTATGGATTAAAGGCTATTTGCTCCAGATTTGATGAAATATTAACATTGCTCCTGAAATATAAGTGCTGCGCTGACATGTCCTGATGAATTACACTATGGTGAGTGTAGACTTAGCGGTTCCCTTCTCACTTCAGAGAGTTACTACCTTGTGTCATGGAAACACTTTAAATTTATGTTTTAAAACCTGTAAAGTCTTCCACTTAAGTATGTTATTAATTTTTAAAGTTCTGTTTTAGAATAACCATATATTTGTAACCAAAAGTACTGTAAAAGATATAAATTTGTACCTGAATTAGAGTCATTTCTGGAGGAACCAGTGGAGAATTATTTGGAGGGATGACTTTATTTTTCTGAGTACGTCTTTGTTTGCAGTTCTATTTAAGGAGGTTTCAGGAAGGATGTTTGCTCCTTACCTCCCAAAGCTTCTGAGAGGGGATGATTTATTACTGAGGGAGGAAAGAATACTGAGAGTTTAGAAAACAGAAGATGGTGTTATGGGCGGCATTGTGTCTACCTCAACTCTGTCTGAGGAAGTCCTAACCCCACTACCACAGAATGTGACTGTACTTAGAAATAGGGTCTTTAAAGTAAAGGTCATTTTGGTGAAATGAGGTCTTTGTGGTGGGTCCGATATCTTGCTGTTCTTAAAGAAGAGATCAGGAAGCAAATGCACAGAGGGGAGACCATGTAAGGGCACAGGTAGGGGACCACCATCTACACACCAAGGAGAGGCGCTTCAGGGGAACCAGCCTTGCTGACACCTTGATCTTAGACGTCCAGCTGCAACTCCTGTGAGACAATCAACTTCAGCTGAAGTCACACAGACCGTGGGTAGTTTGTGGTGGTGGTCCCAGCAAACGAAAACAAACTGCAACCTTGGGAAGTTGCAGAGCCTTGGAGATAAACATTAATTTCCAAAGCCTTCAGGATACAGTATTTACATGTGCATGGTGTCTTACAAAATAATATTTATATCAAGGTGTAAGTGAAAACATTTAGATGGAGGAAAAATATGAGAGTTTAGATTTCCTGAGGAAGGTCCTGGACTGCATTTAAATGTTTTATTTTAATTCCTTTAATTTAAAGTAATTCAGTTATTTTGAAAAAAAAAAAAAAAAGAGAATCTTGAGAGGAACCTGAAGGACCAGGGCCTGCAGGAATGGACCCTGGCAATGTGAGGTCAACACTTACAGTACAGGGGCCTATCTGAGGAAAGAAGGCAGTGGGTTAGTTCCCTTGAAGGTTTGCGGAAGGGGCCATGAGTGTGCGGCTCCTCCTCTCCTTCAGAGAGACAGTTTCTCTTCCTGTTCCAAAGGTGACCGCTACCCTGGGACTGAGCACCCTCCAGGGCCTCCATGCTCATCAGCATCTTATCTTTGCAGCAATCACCTGCTGTCCCCTCCACTTTCACCCTCACTGTCCTTGAGGACTCAGAGAAGCCCCAATCACTTGTGAAATTCCAGCAAAAACAAACCCTCTCTTGTGATGTTTTCTTGTTGAGTCATTGAAAGTGAAATAATTTTCACTTTCCTTTCTCCTTGCTGTCAACTTCATTAAAAGCATTCTCTGGGCCTAGTCCCCACGTCTTCATTACGGAGTGCTTCTAGGGACATGTTTCACTGCACAGCCACCGCCCAGTATGAAGAGAGTACTTCACTTATGCGTGGTTCCCAAAATCCATAGTGTCTCTCCTGTGTGCTTCCACCCCATTGAATAAATTGGGCCAGAGTGAGGGAACCACTGAAACTTAATCTCACCTTTTTTCTGTTCTCAGTGGCCCCCGCTTCAGATTTTTGATGATTTATGTGAAGTCTCCCACCTGTACAACACTTATTGTGCATCAAGCACACATTTTTTGTATCTATGAGTTCTTTGAGACTCTCAGTAACTCTGTGAGGCAGGTGTTAATACTCCCACTTTGTAGCTAAGGATCCTAAGGTGCAGAGGGTAATGCTCCCACCCTACAGCAGCAGGTGGTGTGCTGGATAGAGCCCGGTGGCTTCAGTCCCTGGCAGTAGGTTCTTTCCTCCTCTTTTTAGGTACATGTTCATTAGCCCCCTCACTTGCTGGTGTGTCCTTCCACTTAACCTGAACCCTGGGTGCCGTAGAAATCTTGCTGTCCTGATCCCATGGTGGGGGAGTGACCTGGAATGGGTAGCCTTTCACAGGTGCCCTGGCACTTTCCTGTGCATCAGATACAAGTGTCCTGTTTAGGCAGCAGGGCTGGGCTGGAGTCTCTGGGGCAGGGGACAGTTTGCATTACACACAGGATGGTGAGGGCAGCTGGTCCAATCCTTAAGTGAGTGCTTCCTGGTCTCCACCAGGGTGAGGAGTGTTTGGTGCAGTCTCTCAGTTCCAGGGGCGGAGAAGCTTCTAGTACCTTCTCCTCAGTTGGCCAGGGATGGTCACTGTCTATTCTACTTCAGTGCTGTCTACGGCTGTAGAACTTGCTGGATCCTATGTGACACTCCTGGGTACCCACTCAAGCAGCTCTAGAGTAGGCCACGATAACCCTCCTGAGCCTCTCATGTGAGTTTTCTGCTTCACAACAGTCCCTGTAGGCAGTGCTGCACAAATGCTGAGTGCACACAGCGGTCTCCAGGGGCCTGACCTCAGCCTCACCACAGGGACACTTGCTCTGACTCGTGTGCCTACGTGCTACCATCCCAGGAGTTCCCAGGTGTTCCCTTCATCCTAAGACATCATTCTGGGGCCAGGGCTCAGTACTTTCTCTTAAATCCAGGGAGTTTCTCCAACAGCGGACAGAGAAAACAGCTGTCCTCAGAACATATCCACTCTTCCGGAGACTTTGCATGAGGTTGAACCATAGGAGTACTGGTCTTGCAGAAGAACGTGTGCAGTAAGTTAGGAGTGATCCCTGGCTAACGCTGGAAAAGCTTAGTCAGCAAGGTGCCTTTAAGTCAGAAGTTCCTGGAACTACTGGATGCTATTTGAAGAATTAACTCCCAAGTGAAGATAGTTCCCATTCCAACCTTGATGGACACAAGTCCAAAGAGACGGTATCAGGATGGAATCAGAACAGACACCTGGCAAAACCTGTGGTCAGTTCTTGTGACCCAGTTCAAGGTTATGCACATGTGACCATGCAAAGACCCAGCAACGCTGTGTCGGAATCACTTTGCCCAGACCTAAAAAGAGAGGTGGTTTCTTCCTTGCCACACTCTAGGGCTGGGTGGAGGGTGTGTGCTGGGTGGAGGGGCAGGACCTGCAATACTGCAGGGCACCTTTGTCATCAGGTCCCTGAGGGTAGATAATAAGATGGCAACTTCACAGGGGTACTCTACAGTAGCCCCGCTTATCTGTGTCTCACTTTGTGCAGTTTAACTTATCCACAATCAAACACTGTCAGTCCAAAAATATTAAATAGAAAATTCCAGAAATAAAAATTCATGAGTCCTAAATTGCTGTCATTTTTAGCAGAATGATGAAATCTCTTTTTTGTCTTTTTTTAAAAAAATATGTATTGATTTGAGAGAGAGATTTGTTGCTCAACTTATTTATACGTTCATTGGTTGATTTTTGTATGAGCCCTGACCAGGGATTGAACCCATAACCTTAGTGTATCAGGATGGTGCTCTAACCAACTGAACTGCCAGGCCAGAGTGCATGATGGAATTTCCTGCCATCCAGCTCCATCCTGGCTGGGACTCGAGTCACCCCTTTGTCCAGCATCTGCAGGCTGTGCATGCTCCCGCCTGTCATTCAGGGAGTCGCGGTCTGATTATCAGGTTGACTGTCCTGGTAAGTGCAGTGTTTGTGTTCAGTCACCTTTAGTTTACTTAGTAACGATGCCCAAGAGTAGTGACGCTGACAATTCAAATACACCAAAGAAAAGCTGTGAAGTTTATTATAGGTATGTATGTACAGAAAAAAACATAGTATATGTGAGGTTAGGTGCTATTTGTGGTTTTGGGCATCCACTGTGGGTCTTGGAGTATATCCCCTTCAGATAAGTACTCCCTTCTCGTCTAAGGGGATGGCTACTCCAGCAAGGAGCCCTCAAGCACACCCATACGAACCCTTTTGAGCACAGTGTGTCCATCAGCTTTGCTATGTAGGTAGCTGCTGCAATGTACCCCTCAGCTATAATTAAATTTTGTTGCATTATATTGATCTTCTCTGTGCATTGCTTTCACTCCTTTATTCATCCGTTTGTTCATTTCCTTCTTGGTGCCAGGCATGGCTGATAGACGCAGAGACACTGTTTGGTCACCCTGTCACTTCCGACGTGCTTACTGTCCAGTGGGTAAACACTTGGCACCTGTGTCTATGCAGAGCCATGGGGGCCAGGATCAAGAGAGCATGGGGAACTCGAGATTCTCTGCTGGAAGTGTCTCGGTACTGGGACTCATCTCCTTATACCACCTGGGATACACCTGGGTGGTTTCCCACACCCAGGCACATTCAGTCCTCTCTTGTCCTCACTTCTGTGGAGTCCAGCCGCTTTCTTCCCCAAAATGTTTGTCACTTCTTCAACCCCACCCCCTCTCATTCTGCTCTGCATAAATTCTCTCCACAAACGGAGAATTTCTTTAGGAACCTTGAGACCTCATGTTTCTTCCTTGCCATCACTTTGAATCGGCAGAAACCAGTTAAAAAAAAACACAACAAACAAAAAAAACCTCAAGGTTTATACACTTGCTACTGGGAAATAGCACAGTGTCAAAACAAAGCGAAGCAAATCCTTTTATCTAACACTTTAGCGCGGATTTCTGAACCCGTCTAAGCCTCAGAGGGCCTCCTTGTAATCATCAGCCCTGGGTCTCTTGTATTACGTTGTTCCAAGGGAGGTCACTTTCCAAACAGCTAACAATCTTGTTCACCGGAAATATGGGGAACCTACATTTTCAACGTTTTAACCTTTTTCTGAGAGTGAGTGGGATGTGTTTACTGCGATCCTATTTGAGGTTGTATCGGTTCTATCACAAGTTGTTTTTAAGAAGTAATATGAAAGTGCTCAAGGATTTATCTGACAAAAGACTCTTGGTATTAGAAGTATGCTCTCTGAAGGAAATCAGCCAGTTTCTGCAGCCTGGAGGAGGGGCCAGTTAGGACAAGCCCCCTCCCCCCATAGGGCAGACCTACCCCAGCAAAGACAAGCGCCCAGTCCATTAAACAGTCCCTTTGCAAGATGTCTTCACTCATTTTCCATTGCCCAGCAAGCATTTGGTTCTAGAAAGGAGTGATAATTTCCTTGCTGAATCTTAAAAGGCATGATGCATTTTAATTTGATAGAACCATAAACAATGGAACATTTTTCACTGAAGGACAGGAAGAAGGAGTACTGTTCATTTGACATAAATCACCAGCTAGCACTTGATGCAAAAGTTCAATAAATGTAGCTACTCGAAAATTTTAGTTTTTTAATGAGGTTGTTATATAGAATAATTTCTAACATCAGAATAATTGTGCTTAATGTGTTCATTTTTCTCCAGCTCATCTAGAATAGTTCTGGAAAAGTTGTTTCCTTAGATTATTCGGATGTCAAGCACTTGAAATCAAAACATGATGTAAATAAAAACTATGGTGTTTTACGTGTCTTTCCCCCTTTTGCTGTTTTCTTTTACCCATCTCTTAGCCTTTCCCTTTGAGCAAGAGTCAGCTTGTTCTCTGTATCTCTCAGTCTGTCTTATTTATTTTGTTTTTGGAGATTCAAAATATAGAAGAGATCATATGTTATTTGTCTTTCTCTGTCTGACTTATTTCACGTAGCATAATACCCTGTAGGTTTAATCATATGGTAAGATTAAATGGTAAAATTTTATTTATTTATTTTTGCCTGAGTAATAATCCACTTGGGTTGTATGGCAGCTCTATTTCTAATCTTCTTAAAGGTTCCAGGTGCACGGAATCTTTATATTGTTTTCCATAGTGGTTGTACCAATTTGCAATCCAACCAACAGTGGAGTAAGGCTACGTTTTATTCACATCCTCACCACCACTGACTTATTGATGAGGAAGTCTCCCTAATTTGCTGACTTCACATGGTAGAACTGCCCTGTTGGCCCGCAGTGCAGTACTGGAATGTGCCGGTGTGAACATGGGAACTAAGCAACTCTCGCCTTCAAGCTTGACTTGCTCCTCATAATTTTGGCTGTGCCTGGTGTTATTTTCTCACAGGGGTATGGGGCAGAAAACTGTGAGCTTTGAATGCAAATCATTTTATTGTTGGTTGTTACGGCTCACATATCATTTCGTGGCTTTCTCCTTTGTGAGTTATCTTAGATTAGAAAAATTTCCGTGGACGGAAGTTGTTAGCCCCAATTGTGGCTGCTTCTCTACGTGATTTTACGTGATTTGATTTTATTTTCTAAATGGCTGTTTATATTATGCAGAAAATCATTCCGTGCGCCTCTGGGGTTTGTGTGATATGAGGGCAGCTCACTGCTGTTGTTAGGGTCATCAGTAAAGTGATACATTGTCACAAAAGAATTAGGGAACATTTGGAAAATTGACCTCGAATGCTACTTGTGTGCACTGCAGACTTAGAACAGTGTTCCCAGGCATTTATTATATCATAAAGTTAGGCATCTGTCCCTACTTAAATGTCACATTTTTGTTGTTTAACACAAAGATTGCCCCGCCGCCAGGCTCTTGAAGATATAACCTGAGAGACACGGGCTTTGATGCTCTGAATCTTGAAGGGTTTTTCTTTCCTTTTTTGACTGTCACAACTGCTTATGACAGAGTTGAATTTGACAGATATAATGGAATGAGGAAAAAATGAGCACAACATGGAAAGCTTAGGGAAGTTCCAGAAGAGAGCCCAAAGTGATACAAGATTTGAACATAAATCCTCTTGAGAGAAGCTTAAATGCATTTTGCTTTGAAAAAATATATATCTAAGGATGGACTTAATAATTGTGGCTGGGTCTGCATAACAGACTTCAGATGGTTGAGGTTTGGGGGGAACAAAGATGAAATGGTCTATTTAGTGATGTTTTAAACCACTAAATGTTTGGTTAAGGCTTAAACCAAACCACAGCCTTCACCTATC
>PVJI01019754.1:0-30388 GCA_004026765.1 Micronycteris hirsuta
AACTTATTTGAACAAATAATGAAGGAGAACTTCCCCAAGCTGGTGAAGGAAATAGACTTTCAGGAAGTCCAGGAAGCTCAGAGAGTACCAAAGAAGTTGGACCCAAAGAGGAACACACCAAGGCACATCATAATTATATTACCCAAGATTAAAAATAAGAAGAGAATCTTAGAAGCAGCAAGAGAAGAGGAGACAGTTATCTACAAAGGAATTCCCGTAAGACTGTCAGCTGATTTCTCAAAAGAGACCTTGCAGGCAAGAAGGGGCTGGAGAGAAGTATTCCAAGTCATGAAAGGCAAGGACCTATATCCAAGAATACTCTATCCAGCAAAGTTTTCATTTAGAATGGAAGGGCAGATAAAGTGCTTCTCAGATAAGGTCAAGTTCAAGGAGTTCATCTTCACCCAGCCTTTATTATATGAAATGTTAAAGGGATTTATATAAGGCACGGAGGGATATCAACAGGGGAGTGGTAGGGGGAGAGAGGGGGAAAAGGTGCACAGAATAAGTAGCATAAATGGTAGGTAGAAAACAGACAGGGGAAGGTTAAGAATAGTATAGGAAATGTAGAAGCCAAAGAACTTATGTGTATGACCTATGGGCAAAAACTAAAGGGCGGGGAATGGGGCGGTGGGGTTGGAGGGGAAGAAGGGGGGAAATGGGACAACTGTAATAGCGTAATCAATAAAATATATTTTAAAAAAATAACAAATTGGACTTCATCACAATTAAAAGCTTCTGTATGGATAAAGAGAACATCAGTAAAATGAAAAGGGAACCAACCATATGGGAAATATATTTTCAAATGCTACTTTGGTCAAGGGTTTGATCAGCAAAAAATATAAATAACTCACATGGCTCCATTCTAGGAAAACAAATACCCAATTAAAAAATGGGCAAAGGACCTGAACAGACACTTCTCCAAGGAGGACATACAGAGGACCCAGAGACATATGAAAAGATGCTTAGCATCACTAGCCATCAGAGAGATCAAATTAAAACCACAGTGAGATACCACTTCACACCGGTGAGAAAGTGCATCATAAACAAAGCTACAAACAGCAAGTGTTAGACAGCATGTGGAGAAAAGGGAACCCTAGTGCACTGTTGGTGGGAATGCAGACTGGTGAAAGCACTATGGAAAACAGTGTAGAATTTCCTCAGAAAACTAAAAATGGAACTGCCTTTTGACCCAGCAATTCCACTACTGGGGTCATATTGTAAGAACCCTGAAACACCAATCCATAAGAACCTATGCACCCCAATGTTCATAGCAGCACAACTTACAATAGCCAAGTGCTGGGAGCAACCTAAGTGCCCATCAGTAAATAAATGGATCAAAAAACTATGGTACATTTACACAATGGAATACTATGCAACAGAAAGAAAGAAGGAGCTCCTACCCTTTGTGACAGCATGGATGGAACTTGAGAGTATTGTGCTAAGTGAAATAAGCCAGGTGGTGAAAGACAAATACCATATGATCTCACCTATAAGTTGAACCTAATCAACAAAATGAACAAGCAAGCAAAATATAACCTGAGACATTGAAATTAAGAACAAACTGACAGTAACCAAAGGGGAGATCGGAGGGGATAATATGGGGGAAAGGGAGAAAGGTTGTCAAGGAACATGTATAAAGGACTCATGGGCAAAGTCAAAGAGGGGTAGGATTCAGGATAGGAGGTGGGAATGGCTGGTGTGGGAGGTAGTGGTGGGGAAAAATAAAGACAACTGTACTTAAACAGCAGTTAAAAAAATAAAATATTAGGTGAAGTCAAACTCAGCCTTTTAACAGAATGTTAGCTGGTACACTAATACAGATGGGTTCCTAGAACACTGACTTATCCATGGGTAAGCCTGTACTACAAGTGGTCTGCCCTCCAGAAGATAATTCTGGTTTTTTTTGTGTGTGTCTTCTCTCGTATATATGTAAACTTATTACAATTGTAACCCATACCACTGTTACTGATTGAATTTTTGTTACTGATATATAATTCTTGAGAACTACTAGGGAAAACAGCATGCCTGGAAATAGATTCTAATGGTGATTAATTTTATTAATTTAATTAACTTCAGTATAGCTCTTGATTGTTTTCTTCCATAATTATTTTTTAGTTTGTTTATATAATGTGTGTAATAAAGAGATGAGACTGGTTTTGTAGCATATCATCAACTAACTGATATGCATATGATCAGAAGAAAATATTAAACATATTCTCTAGTTGAAAAGGTCTGAAAACCACAGATTATTGAGGTGGCATCTATTTAATGTTTCTTCTTGAAAACATTTTTTTTTTACAATTTTTTCATTTAATTTTAGAGAAATGGAGGGAGAAAGAAAGGGAGAGAAGCATCAGTGTGTGGTTGCCTCTGTGTGCCCATAACTGGGGACCTGGCCCACCATCCAGGCATGTGCCCTGACTGGGAACTCAACTGGCAACTCTTTGGTTTGCAAGCCGGCACTCTATCCACTGAGCCACACCAGCCAGGGCAAAACCATTATTTTTTTTCTTAAAACAAAATGCTATATGATCAGAAGAAATTGTTACCCGTTATAGAAATATATAATGGAACACATATGGAAATTCCTCACAGTCGTTTATGACAGAACACCACCCACATACATAGATCAGGTAACTGTGTGATGCTTTTTAAACCTGATCATTCCAGACTTCTTTTGAGGTTACTCTTCTGTTAAAGTGGTAGGAAAACAGCCCAATCTGTCTATATGTCTGGGAGAGTGAGGAAGATACTAGGAATCATTGTGGGATTTTGTTAGTATAAAAATAGCTTTGTGGCCAAGGTACCAAGGAATGCCAGTTACTGCCTCCAAACTAGAGCCTTTCATCAAACTAGGTACTGGGAGTATTAAAATGAATGAAACTTGTCTGTTGCCACCAGGGGACTTTAAGGGGAATACTGCATATAAGCTAATTGTACAATAATTATAACATGAATCATGTGTTTTAGGAGGACAGAGGATAGAGGTAGGAGGGATCCACTACCTGGAGCTTCACAGTGGAGGTGGTATTTATTTATTTATCCTCACCTGAGGACATTTTTTTCATTGCTTTTAGAGAAGGAGTGGTTGGAGATGGGGAGAGAGAGAGAAACATCAAAAGGCTGCAGGGACAGTAGAGGGGAATCGAATACACAACCTAGGTTTGTGCCCTGAGGATCGAACCCATAGCCTTTATGGTTTACTGGATGGTGCTCCAACCAAGCTGCACTGTTGCAAATTCTGGCCAGCAGGATTCGTATGCCATAGCTGCATGTAAATAATTTTACACATAATATACTGGACTAGAAATTCCGGAACCATGTGACCCCTCCATTATCACCTTGGAGATGCCTCGAGCTATGTGTGGACCGGCTTTTTATTGCTGTTCTCCAGGACATTACCTCAGAATGGTATTCATTAACTATGAGTAGATTGTAGATTCGCTTTAGGTGGTAGACAGCCTGGAAGGTACATCAAAAGGGTTATGCAAACACAAGAGGTATGGCTGAACTTTGAAAGGATTAGCATCGGTCTAAGGAAGCTAGTTAAGCATTAGCATTTGTTCTTTTGATCCAGGGAGAGAGAGATTTTTAGCAAGAGCAAGACTTAACTCTAGGAAATATGCCATCCTGATTTACCCATAGGAAATCCTGCTGTCACACATGTGGTGCTTGCTTGCCGACCCATGTTCCACGGAAGTTTTTCTCACATGAAATATTAGAGCTACATTTCCCACTGTGGGATGCATGGATTTCCTTTACCACACCAGCCAGGCCATGGAGATGGTATTTAAACTACTCTTTGGTACCTGGCTTTTCTCAGTGCTATTGCTCTGCCCTGAATTTTTACAGCCATGTACTAATTGTAGTTTTCCAACCTTCATTTTGTCATCTATCCAATTCCCTTTCAGAAAGTTAATTGAGTTTTAACATCTGAGTCTGCTTACTGTATTCCTTCCATGGTTACTTTTAGGTAAAGAATGGATTTCAGACACTAGTGTGGCATCCAAATCCCTACAGGTCAGACCTCAGCTTGCCTGCTCATCTCTTTCTCCACCATACCCTTCACAAAGCCCTTTCTGCAGGTACCCCAAACTACTTCCCAAAACGGGCGTTTGTGTTTTGCTGTATGCCTTTGTTCTATTATCCTTTCTGTATCAAATGCTTTTTCCTCATATCTGCTGTCTGAAATCCTTCTCTATATCCAGGTCTAGCTCAAATACCTTTGTCATCCTTTATGTTGTCTTCCAAATTTGAAATGTTTCTTTTGCTAATTTCTGTCTATTTTCTCTGCAATACTATTGATTCCTCTGGCTTGAGCTTTTTGTATTTATTCTTGAATCTTTAACCACATATCCTTAATTACCTGTGGCCATTTTATACAGGAGAATTTTATGAATATTTTGGCCTTTTTACTGCTTGAACATCTCTTTCAGATGCATAGGTTTATTTATTTTTATTTTTACTTTTAAAAATTATTATATTGTTGTTAAAGTACAGTTGCCTCCATTTACCCCCACCACTCTCCCACCACCCCAACCAATGCCACCTCCCTCCCCTGATTCCATCCCCTTTGGTATTGTCCATGTGTCCTTTATAGTTGTTCTTGAAAGCCCTTTCCCCTTCCCCCCACTATCCCATCCCACTTCCCCTCTGGTTACTGTCAGATTGTCCTTAATTTCAGTGTCTCTGGTTATATTTTGCTTGCTTGTTTATTGTGTTGATTAGGTTCCACTTAAAGGTGAGGTGATACAGTATGTGTCTGTCGCTGCCTGGCTTATTTCACTTAGCATAATGCTCTCAAGTTCCATCCATACTGTCACAAAGGGTAGGAGCTCATTCTTTCTTTCTGCTGCATAGTATTCCATTGTGTAACTGTACCAAGATTTTTTTATTTACTCATTTACTGATGGGCACTTAGGTTGCTTCCAGCACTTGGCTGTTGTAAGTTGTGCTGCTATGAACATTGGGGTGCATAGATTCTTATGGATTGGTGTTTCAGGGTCCTTAGGTTATGATGCCAGCAGTGGACTTGCTGAATCAAAGGCAGTTCCATTTTTAGTTTTCTGAGGAAGTCCCATACTGTTTTCCACAGTGGCTGTACCAGTCTGCATTCCCGCCAGTTGTGCACTAGGGTTCCCTTTTTTCCACATCCTCTCCAATGCTTGTTTCTAGCTTTGTTTATGATTGCCATTCTGAGTGGTGTGAAGTGGTATCTCATTGTGGTTTTAATTTGCATCTCTGATGGCTAGTGATGATGAACATCTTTTCATATGTCTCTGGGCTCTTTGTATGTCTTCCTTGGAGAAGTGTGTGTTCAAGTCCTTTGCCCATTTTTTAATTGAGTTGTTTGTACTCCTGGACTGGAGTTGTGTGAGTTCCTTGTATATTTTGGAGATCAAACCCTTGTCTGAGGTATCATTGGCAAATATGTTTTCCCATGTGGTTGGTTCTCTGTTCATTTAATGCTGTTCTCTTTTATTTTAATGCTGTTTTCTTTACCTGTGCAAAACGTTTTATTTTGATGAGGTCCCATTTGTTTATTCTTTCCTTTATGTCCCTTGCTCTAGGGGACATATCAGTGAAAATATTGCCCTGTGGAATATCTGAGATTTCCCTGCCTATGTTCTCCTCTAGGACTTTTATGGTGTCCAAACTTATATTTATGTCGTTTATGCATCTTGAATTTATTTTTGTGTATAGCATAAGTTGGTGATCCAGTTTCATATTTTTGTATGTAGCTCTCCAGCTCTCCCAACATCATTTGTTGAAGAGGCTATTTTTACTCCATTTTCTGCTGCTGCCCCCTTTGTCAAATATTAATTGACTATAGAGACTTGGATTTATTTCTGGGCTCTCTATTCTGTTCCATTGGGCCATGTGTCTATTCTTATGCCAGTACCAGGCTGTTTTGATTATAGTGGCCTTGTAAATACA
The DNA here is from genome assembly GCA_004026765.1 of Micronycteris hirsuta. Lineage (NCBI taxonomy): Eukaryota > Metazoa > Chordata > Mammalia > Chiroptera > Phyllostomidae > Micronycteris > Micronycteris hirsuta. Next base: position 5,941 of record PVJI01019754.1, read on the forward strand.
GTTTGATATCAGGTATTGTGATCCCTCCTATTTTGCTTTCTTTCTCAAAATTGCTGCAGCTATTTGGGGTCATTTATGGTTCCATATAGATTTCTGAAATGCTTGTTCTACATCTGCAAAATATGTCATTGGTACTTTAATACCTAGTGCATTGAATCTATAAATTGATTTGTGTAGTATGGATATTTTGATGATGTTAATTCTTCCAGTCCATGAACATGGTGTATGTTTCCATTTGTTTGTGTCTTTCTTAATTTCTTTCTTCAGTCTTGTGTAGTTTTCTGAGTACAGGTCTTTTACCTCATTGGTTAGGTTTATTCCTAGGTACTTTATTTTTCTTGTTGCTATATCAAATGGTATTTTTTTTCCTGATTTCTGTTTCTGATGTTTCATTGTTGGTATACAAACATGCCCTTGATTTCTGGATATTGACTGATTCCTGCTGTTTTGCCAAATTCATCAATTAGGTTGAGCAGTTTTTTGGTGGAGTCTGTAGGATTTTCTATGTACACTATCATGTCATCTGCGAACAATGACATTTTTGCTTCCTACCTTCCAATTTGGGTGCCTTTTATTTCCTTTCCTTGTCTGATTGTTGTGACTAGGACTTCAAATACAATGTTGAATAGAAGTGGTGAAAGTGTACATCTTTGTCTTGTTCCTGATCTTACTGGGAAAGTTTTTACCCATTGTTTATGATGTTGGCTGTAGTTCTGTCATATATGGACTTTATTATGTTGAGGAATGCTCCCTGTATTCCCACTTTGCTGAGTGTTTCTATCATAAATGGGTGCTGTCTTATCAAATGCTTTTTCTGCATCTGTTGATATGATCATGTGATTTTTGTCTTGCTTTTGTTTATGTGATGTATTACGTTTATTGATTTGCAAATATTGTGCCATCCTTGCATTCGTGGGATCAATCCCACTTGGTCATGGTGTATGATCTTTTTAATGTATTGCTGGATGTGGTTTTCCAATAATTTGTTGAGGATTTTAGAGTCTATGTTCATCAGCGATATTGGCCTGAAGTTTTCTTTCTTTGTTGTTTCTTTTTCTGGTTTTGGGATTAGGATGATGCTGGCTTCATAAAAAGAGTTTGGGAGTCTTCCTTCTTCTTGGATTTTTTGGAATAGTCTGTGAAGGATAGGGGTTAGCTCTTCCTTAAATGCTTGTAGAATTTCCCTGTGGCACCATCTGGCCCATGGCTTTTATGTATCGGGGGGTTTTTGACTACTGCTTTGATTTTGTCAGGTGTTATTGGTCTGTTGAGGTTTTCTGCTTTTCTTCATTGAGTTTTGGAAGATTACATTTTTCTAGAAATTTGTTCATTTCACCTAAATTTTCAAATTTCTTGGCATATAGTTCTTCATAGTAATTTCTTACAACCCTTTTTATTTCTGTGGTATCTGTTGTAATCTCTCCTCTTTCATTTCCAATTGTGTTTATTTGGGTCCTGTCTCTTTTTTTCTTGAAGAGTCTTCTTAAAGGCTTGTCAATTTTGTTTATGTTTTCAAAGAACCAGCTCCTGGGTTTATTGATTCTTAGAATTGTGCTTTAGTTGCTCTGTTATTTAATTCTGCTCTGATCTTGGTTATTTCCTTCCTTCTACTTGCTCTGGGCTGTCTTTGTTGTTGTTCCTTGAGTTCTTGTAGGCATACAGTTAGGTTGTTTATTTGAAATGTTTCTATTTTTTTAAATTAGGCCTGTATTGGTGTGAACTTCCCTCTCAGGACTGCCTTTGCTGTGTCCCATAAGTTTTGGGTTGTTGTGAGTTCATTTTCATGTGTTTCGAGAAACTTTTTTATTTCCTCCTTGATCTCCTTCTTTACCTATTCATTGTTTAATACCATGCTATTAAATCTCCATTAGTTTGAGTGTTTTTGAGTTTTTTCCTTGAGGTTGGTTTCTAGTTTCAGTCCTTTGTGGTCATAAAAAAATGCTTGTTATGATTTCAGTTTTCTTGAATATATTGAGGCTTGTTTTGTGTCCTATCATGTGTTCTATCTTTGAAAATGTTCCATCTGCATTTGAAAAGAATATGTATTTTGTGTCTTTAGGGTGAAAGGCTCTATATATATCAGTTAAGTTAATTTGATCTAGGACATTATTCAATGCCACAATATCTTTGTTGATATTTTGTTTGGAAGATCTAAACATTTCTGACAGTGGGGTGTTGAAAGCCCCTACTATAATTGTGTTGGTGTCAATATCTTTCTTGAATTCCTCCAAGACTTTCTTTATGTATTTGGTTTCTTCCATGTTGGGTGTATTTACAATGTTTATGTCTTCTTGATGGATTCCACCCTTGAGTATTATGAAGTGACCTTCTGCATCTACTTTTATGGCCCTTTCTTTTTAGTCTATTTTGTCTGATATGATATTGCTACCTCGGCTTTTATTTCCTGTCCATTTGTTTGGACTGTTTTTTTCAAGCCCTTCACTTTCAGTTTGTGTAGATTGTTTGTTCTGAGGTACGTGTCTTGCTGGCAGCATATGTATGGGTCACAATTTCTTATCCATTCAGCTATTGTATACTTTTTGATTGGAGCATTTAATCCATTTACATTTAAGGTTATTATTATTATTTTTATCTCTCCATACCTTATATAAATCCCTTTAACATTTCATATAGTAAAGGCTGTGTGATGATGAACTCCTTGAACTTGACCTTATCTGAGAAGCACTTTTTCTACCCTTCCATTCTAAATGAAAGTTTTGCTGGATAAAGTATTCTTGAGTGTACGTCCTTGCTTTTCATGATTTGAAATACTTCTCTCCAGCCCCTTCTTGCTTGGAAGGTCTCCTTTGAGAAATCCGCTGACAGTCTTACGGGAATTCCTTTGTAGGTAACTGTCTTCTTTTCTCTTGCTGCTTGTAAGATTCTCTCCTTATTTTTAATCTTGGGTAATGTAATTATGATGTGTCTTGGTGTATTCCTCTTTAGGTCCTGCTTCTTTGGGGTTCTCTGAGCTTCCTGGATTTCCTGGAAGTCTATTTCCTTTGCCAGGTTTGGGAAATTCTCATTCATTATCTGTTCAAATATAAGTTCAATTTCTTGGTGTTCCTCTTCTCCTTCTGGCAGCCCTATGATCCAGATGTTGGGTCGTTTACAAATGTCTTGGAGGTTCCTAAGCCCCTCCTCATTTTTTTGAATTCTTGTTTCTTCCTTCTGGTCCATCCCGTTGGTTTGAGTCCGAGTTTCCTTCTCTTCCCTATTGGTTCCCTGCATATCTTCCCTCATTTTCTTTAGCGTATCCTTCATTTGTTCATTTATTTGCTTCCACCTTTCTTCCAATTTCACGAGCATCTTGATTACCAGTGTTTTGAACTGTGCATCTGATAGGTTGGCTATGTCCTCGTCCATTAGTTGTAACTTTTCTGGACCCCTGTTCTGATCTTTCATTGGGGCCATTTTCCTTCTTTTTCTTTTTTTTTTTTTCTCTGCGTGCCTGTTACTTTTAGGGGGCGGAGCCTTAGGTGTTCGCAAGTGCGGGGTTACCTATGTCATTGTGTTGTGATGATTCCTCTGGGGGCGGGGCCTGGGAGGGAGCAATGGCACCTGCTCCGTTCACCACTGGCTCCCAATCACCCTCACCCCAATAAGCTCTCCTGTGAGGCTGGGAGCCACTCCGGTGCCCCAGCCTCCCTGGGCTCCCTCAACAGGCGGTCTGGGGCTTTTTCCCCCCTTGCGATGGTGGGTTGCACTGGTGAGTTGCGCGGTCTGCTCCGCTCCCTAGTTCCTTACTGCCTTTTCCACCAACCTCAGCCCCGCTGGTTCCCACTGGCCTCTCCAGTTATGCCGTGGGCTGCGGGCTTCACTAGTTGCTGGGGCCGCACTTTGGCTAGGCGTGCCTGGTGTGAGTCTCTCTGGGAAAACTGCCCCTCTCTCTGCTTCTCCGCCTGGCTCTGCCCCACTTACCAGTTGTCTGGATGAACGTCCTTTCCAACTTCTTGGGTGTCGGACTTCCCCTCAGTTCGATTCTGTCCGTTCTTGTTTATTTTTGCTATTGAACTCATTGTCTAATCTCTCTGGTTGTGAGTGGTGGTGCAGTGTGTCCACCTACACCTCCATCTTGGCGGAAGTCCTCTTTTCTTACTTTTCTAAACAGAGGTTTTGGTCAGAAATGAAACCCAGAGCTACCAATATCAGAGCAGTCTTTGTGCTACCCTAACCCATACCAAAGACTTTATAATCACTGTATATATCATGAGCTAAAGATGTTATTTTCAGGGTTTATTTACCTGTTTTTCTGCTTCCCACAGAAATCTGCAGCTTCCTGCTAGCATGATTACTTGATTGGATTTTGCAGTTCTTTGGCTCTATCTATATGTGGATGTTTCCTCATAGGACTTTTGATATTTTTGCATTCTTTCGTATTATTAGAGTCATATAATTTACATATATTTAAATTGATATTAAATTAAATTCTGAATTTTTAAATGGCTTCATCTGATCTGAAACTATGTTTTATAAAATAATTTTACTGACACCTGCATTTCAGTTATATACAGAGTTTCATATAAAAGAGTCAGAAACTTAAAATTTTAGGAGTTGATGTGCCTCATTTTTTTATTGAATGAAGAATTCTTTTCAATTGTCGCTCTTTTTTTTTTTTTAAAGATTTTATTTATTTATTTTTAGAGAAAGGGCAAGGGAGGGAGACAGAGAGGGAGAGAAACAGCAATGTATGGTTGCTCCTCACATGGCCCTCACTGGGGACCTGGCCTGCAACCCAGGCATGTGCCCTGACTGGGAATCGAACCGGGACCCTTTGGTTCCCAGGGTCAATTGTCGCTCTTGATATGTTTGTCAGCATACCTAGTTCAGTTGATCACTGTCTCCTCTTTTCTGTGTTTACTCTTTTTGCGACCACTGAATGACTCCCTCCCTAAAATATGCCCACGTTCCTGAGAGGGAATACAGTGTAGGGCAGAGTGATCATACCAAATCATTTCATATGTCACTTGAAGGAAAGTATATCAGTTTTTCTTGGGTTAATCAGCTGATGCGGGCACTGGCCTGCAGTGTCTGTGGCGTTATGGTTGAGACACGAGACATGAAACCTGAAACAAATTCACGTAGACTGCTGAGTCCTGTGGAAGAAAAGGGAAGGCATGGCCACTTTCTCAAGAGGAGAGCACCTTGGAATGCCTCGGCCACTCTCTCAAGGGGAGAGTGAGCCAACCCTTTCCTTGACAGGCTTTTATTGTATTTCTGGGCACATTATATTCAGGGTGGTTTTCATTTACTATGCACAGGTCCTCATTGACTATGCATAGGATCACTGCAGGTGATTACCTTTTAGAGATAAGAAAGGAGAGGATGTTGGTAATTACATCAAGAAAGAAGGATATTTGCAAATGAAAAAGGAAAAGTGGTTGAACTGGTTATACTCATCCTTGGAAGGTTTTAGCGTGAATTTTAGGAAGTTGCAGTAAGCCCTTGCTGCCTCAATTCAAGGTGAGGGATCTTAGCAAAAAAGCAAGTCTCAAAGTGGCCTAGGTACAATGCAGCCCTGATTCCCCATGGGAGAACCCATCCATGGGCGTGGGCCTTGTGTTGCTCTCCACTGTCCCAGTGGGAGCTGGGCCCACACCACGCAGAACCATCTCCCATAATCAGCCATTTTAGTTTTGATGGTGGAGAGGGAGTGGGGTCATGTTGTAAAATATATTTATACCTTTGCCTAAGATTATCATGTAGATAATTTCTTCATCAGGAGCATAGGTTTGACAGTTTCTAGCAGAATGAGATGGTAGCTGTAATTGAACCAATTTACAAACACTTATTAATATAAGCATTGCTTATCTCAGGCTATAATCTTGAATAAGCAAAGTTACAGAAGGAGTAGATAGTGGTCAGTTTTGTAGTAGTAAGTAAGCTGTTGTGAATTCCCTTTTATGCAACATTCACTTGTATACTGTTGTAATGTCATATAACATCCGTGTGTAATAGTGATCTGTTGTGAAAATTTACTTCCATGATGTACTATGTCTGGCTACTTAATGAATTTGATACTGTAATTGCTCATATCAAATGTAGGATTTAGTGCTAAAATATCCATGTATGTTTCTATAGTTTTGGGAATGACACAAGAAACTGGTCATTGATTGCCCGTAGAGAAGAGAATACCCTAGGCTGGAGGATCAGAGGGGAATGTACCCTTTTATTCCATCTGAGTTTTGTAATGAGTGTAAATGTTACTGAAACAGTAATAAAGCACTGAACAATGGCACAAGGAAAAATAGGCAGACACTCCGTGGATATAAGTCTTGCCAAATATAATTTGAGGACTGCTGTTTGGATTTCTTTTCACAATTAGTAAGCTCTCTGTGTTGATTGATGGCTAAATTTGATTAGAACGCCCTTGTGGGTGGTAAAAATTCTGTTCTAATATTTATTACCATATTGTTCCTTCCAAGTTCAGATGATTTAGAAAACTTGCTGGGTTTCTCTTTAACATGAGATCTGTTCTAGATCTGAAATATAAGTTAGTAGAAGTGTGTTGCTTCATGAATAAAAAGACCATAGTGTTGACTTATGAGTATTCTGTTACTACAGATAACTAAGACAAGAGTTTTGGAGGTACTTTGATCTATATAGATGGTAAAAAATTTACTTAAAGCTTTTTTCAGAGTCTTATATCTAAAATCTGAGTGATTAAATTCATTCTTTGTGTTTCATTTTAAAAGAATGCCTTTAGCAAATCTCTTTAGAAAATAAGGTTGGATTATGTTCAAGTTTTAGGTTATTGTCATATCATTGTATTCTAAACATTTACAGGCTTTTTTCTTTCTTTCTGCCCTTTAGCAGGCCTCAGAAAGTGTGTTTGTGTCCATTTCTACCAGTGCATCCTCTGCACATCTCTACCCACTTGTACATAATTCAGCATCCAGCAGAGGTGAGTAAGATTTTGTAAAATACACAAGTTCAAATAGAATATTAATACACAAGAGGAAATGCACAGATGGACATACTCATTCCTCCTAGCTCTTTAGTATTTCTGGAAATAAATTGATGATAAATGTTTTCTCTTTGGGAAAAAATAGTTTCTTTTACATATTACATGTAGTGTAGTGTCATATGCTTTGGAGATAGGTAAAATGATGTTATTTTATAAAAACTATGTTGTTGAATAGTATAGAAATTTATAACTCCAATAATTTCATCTGAAGGAAAAATGAGATTTTTGTGAGTAAAGAACTAGGAAAATCAGTGCTTTTAAAATTTTGATTATACCTTGTATTCATTGATGTCTTTTCTTGTTAAAGTAGAAGTAACTCTCAGCATTTTATTTGTTTTTATTTTTTAATTATAATTTATTGATTATGCTGTTACCGTTGTCTCAGTTTTTCCCCCTTAACTCAACTCTGCCCAACACCCCCCACTCTATCAGACAATCCCCACACCATTGTTCATGTCCATGAGTCATGCATGTAAGTTCTTTGGCTACTCCATTTCCTATACTGTACCTTACATCCCACTGGCTATTCTGTAATTACCTATTTGTACTTCTTAGTCCTCTCACCTCTTCACCCTTTCGTCCACAGTTCTCTCCAACTGGCAACCATCAAAACCCTTTCCACATCCATGATTTTGTCTCTGTTCTTCTTGTTTGTTTAATTTCTTTTTTAGATTCAATTGTTGATAGATATGTATTTATTGCCATTTTATTTTTCATAGTTTTTATCTTCTTTTTCTTAAATAAGTCCCTTTAACATTTCATCTAATAATGGTTTGATGATGATGTACTCCTTTAGCTTTTTCTTGTCTTGGAAGCTCCTTTTTGCCCTCCAATTCTAAATGATATCTTTGCTGGGTAGAACAGTCTTGGCTGTTGGTCCCTGCTTTTTATGACTTTGATATTTCTTGTCAGCCCCTTCTAGCCTGCAAAGTTTCTCTTGAGAAATCAGCTGACAATCTTATGGGAACTCCCCTGTACGTAACTAACTTTTTTTCTCTTGGCACTTTTAAGATTCTCTCTTTATTTTTAACATTTGTCATTTTAATTGCGATGTGTCTTAGAGTGGGTCTATTTGCATCCATCTTGTTTGGGACTCTGTGTTTCCTGGACTTGCATGTCTATTTCCTTCACCAAATTAGGGAAGTTTTCTTTCATTAATTTTCAAATAAATTTTCAATTTCTTGCTCATTCTCTTCTCCTTCTGTCCCTATGATGTGAATGTTGGAATGCTTGAAGTTGCCCAACAGGCTGCTTACACTATCCTCAATTTTTTGGACTCTTTTTTCTTCTTCTTGTTCTGATTGGTTGCTTTTTGCTTCCTTATGTTCTAAATCACTGATTTGGTTCTTGGCTTTATCCACTTTGTTGTGGATCCTGGCCAGCAGGATCCATGTGTTGTGGACATGAGACAAATGCACATGGACTACAGAAATCCTGTGGAGAAAAGGGATGGCATGGCCACTGTCTAAGTGAGAGAGAGGGCCATGACCCCCGCCTGGACAGGCCTTTTATTGTTTTTCTGGGTACATTACATTGAGGATGGTCCTCATTTACTGTGCACAGATTCGCATTACAGGTTCATGTAAAAAGTTTGTGGTTACATTTTACAGACAACAAAGGAGAGGATGTTGCTAATTACACCAAAGAAGAAGGATATTTTCAAATTCAGAGGGAAAAGTGGTTGGACTGGTTACACTCCATACTTGGGAGGTTTAGCTCAGATTTTAGGAAGTTGCAGTAAGCCCTTGCTGCCTCAATTCAGGGTGAGGGAGTTTTAGCAAAAGCAAGCCTCATAGCAGCCTAGGTACAATGCAGGCCTGATTCCCCATGGGAGAACCTATCTGTGGGCATGGCTCCTGTGTGCCGACTCACTCCCCACTGTCCTTTCCGAGTGGGGGCATTCCCACACCACGCGAAATGGTTCTCTGTACCACTCTAGTGTTGTTTCTCTACAAATTGTTCTTTACTTCAATTACTGTATACTTTGTTTCTGATTGGATCTTTTTATGCTGTTGAGGTCCTCCCTAAGTTTCTTGAGCATCCTTATAACCAGTGTTTTGAACTCTGTATCTGATAGATTGCTTCTCTCCATTTTGTTTAGTTCTTTTTTTGAGTTTTTCTTTGTCTCCTCATTTTGGCAGCCCCCCTATGTTTGTTTCTATGTATTAGGTAGAGCTACTTTGACTCTGTGTACTGGTAGTATGGCCTAAAGTAGTAGGTGTCCTCATGGACAGAGCCAAGGGGGAGGGTGGGAGCAGGGGAGCAGGGGAGGGAGGTGGGATTGGAGGGAGTGGGGGATGGGAGGGGAGAGGATGCAGACAACTGTAATTGAACAACAATAAAGTAATTAAAAAGAAAAAAAGAAGAAAAAAGAAAAATATATAAATAAAGTAGTAGGTGTCCTATAGGGTCCAGTGGCACAGCCTCCGCTATCATCCTAGCTGTGTACTCGAGGTGCACCCTCTGTGTGAGCTGGGAGTTGTAGCTGAGCCTTGTAGTTGTACCTTGGTTGCTGTTGGCAGATCAGTGGGAGGGATTTACCCAGGCCAGTCAGCTGTAAGGACTGGCTGTGACCACTGACCACCAACCTCTGTCCTCTGTGGAGAATCAGCTGTGCAGGGGCAGGGGCATGGTTCTCCGACATGGTCTATAGCTATCCAGTGTGCAGGTACTGTGGTTTCTTGCGTGGTGTACACCAAGGTCAGCTCCTACTTGTGTTTTGTCAGGAACCACCCTGCCTGGGCTCTAAAACAATCTGAGATGGTTGCTACTTATGCTAGGCTTAGAGATTCCTAGACAAAGCCAAACCGTGAATCTAGTCTGGCTGCTGTGAGTGCTGTGCCTGAGACCACTTAGAAAGAGGTACTGGAGGCTCACTGAGGTTGGCTGTTGCTTGTTTGAGAGGATTCAGGAAGTTGTGAACCATGAGCCAAGACCAGCCATTCATATGGAAAAGTTTCTGTTAAAAGCTTGAGTGGGCCTGTAAATTTAGTCAGATGGGGTCTCAGGGGATCTCCAGGGAGGGGCAAACAGTGTTAGCCAGGTGATGGAGTCTCAGATATGGCATCTACCTGCTGGCTCTGTGGCTTTGTGGGAGGATAGTTCATAAAAGGGACAAAGGTCTTTTCATCTGGGAGAAAGCTGTCCCCCAGCTCTTGCCTTGATGACAGATCCTTCACTTCCTCCCTGTATGTCACTGGTGCCTTTCAAGCTGCTATCCTGGTGCTAGCGCTCAGAGGGAATGAGTCCCTGTGTGGGTTCTTTAAGAGGAATTGCTTGTGACTCCAGCAGTTTCTTCCACCAACTGAGTTCCTGCTGGTTTTTGCAGCCAGAAGTTGTGAGAACTTATTTTCCTGTCACTGGAACCCTGGGCTGGGGACCTGGTGTAGGGCTGGGACTCCTTGCTCCTGAGATATCCCTCCCCGATTTTTATCCACCACACAGGGGTGTGAGACCAGCTCATTCTGCATCTCTGTCCCTCCTTCTGGTCTGTATGGATGTGGTTTCTTTAATCCCATAATTGTCAGACTTCCACTCAACTTGATTTCTTATGGTTCTGAGTGATGGTTGTCCTGTAATTTAGTTGTAATTTTGATGTGATTATGGAAGGAGGTGAGGCGTGTTTACCTATGCTGCCACCTCAACCAGAAGTCTTTTTATTTTCAATTAGGGTTGACATACAATATTATATTAGTTTTATGTGTATAATATAGTGATTAGACATTTATTTAACTTATGAAATGATCACCCTGATATATCTAGTGTCCATCTGATGCCATACATAGTTATTACAATATTATTGGCCATATTCCCTATGTTATATTTGACATCCCCATGATTATTTTGTAACTACCAATTTGTATCTCTTACTCTCTTTCCATTTTTCATCTGTCTCGTCAATCTACCTCTATCTGGCAACCATCAAAATGCCCTTTGTTATCTATGAATTTGTCTTTGTTTTGTATTTTTGTGTATTTTGGTTTTTAGGTTCCACATATAAGTGAAATCATATGGCATTTGTTTTTTTCTCTCTGACTTATTTCACTCAGCATAGTAATACCCTCTAGGTCCATCCATGGCAAGATATCATTCTTTATTAAAAAGGTAAAAGATTTATATGATCTGAAGAGAAACCAGAGTATTGGGTGTCATTCTTTTTTTATGGCTGAATCATGTTCCATTCATTGCATTTGTGTGATCACTTCTTCTTTATCCATTTACTTACTAATGGATACTTACATTGCTCCCATATCTTGGCTATTGTAAATAATGCTGCAATGAACATATGGTTGTATATGTCTTTTCAATTTAGTGTTTTTCTTTGTTTTGGATAAATACCCAGAAGTGGAATTGCTGGGTCCTTCTTTGTCTATTATATAGCCTTTGTTTCAAACTCTGTTTTGTCTGGTATAAGTAGTGCTACCCCAGCTTTTTTTGTTCGTTTCAATTTTCATAAAATATCTTTTTTCCATCCCTTTACTTTCAGTCTGTGTGTGTCTTTTGATCTGAAGTGAGTCTCTCATAGGCACCATGTGTTAAGATCTTATTTTCTTATCCATTCAGCCTCCCTATGTCTTTTGATTGGAGAATTTAACAGAGTTACATTTAAAGTAATTGTTGATAAATACATACTTATTTCCATTTCATTAATATTTTAAATCTTTTTTCCTTTTTAAAAATGTCTCCTTAACATTTCTTGTAATACTGCTTTGGTGATGATGAACTCCTTTAGCTTTTTCTTGTCTGGGAAGCTCTTTATCTGTCCTTTGATTATTTTTTTAAAAATATATTTTATTGATTATGCTATTACAGTTGTGCTATGTCCCCCACTTCAATTCCCTCTGCCCTCCACCCCTCTCCCACCTGCATTGCCCCCTCTTACTTCATGCCCATGGGTCATATAAGTTCTTTGGCTTCTGCATTTCTTGTACTATTTATTCTTAATCTCCCCTTGTCTATTTTGTACCTACCATTTATGCTTCTTATTCCCTGTACCTTTGCACCCATTTCCCCCCTCAGCCTTCCCACTGATAACCCTCCATGTGACCTCCGTTTCTGTGATTCTGTTTCTGTTCTAGTTGTTTGCTTAGTTTATTTTTGTTTTTGTTTATTTTAGGTTTGGTTGTTGACAGTTCTGAGTTTCTTGTCATTTTACTGTTCATACTTTTGATCTTCTTTTTCTTAGATAAGTCCCTTGAACATTTCATATAATAAGGGCTTGATAATGATGAATTCCTTTAACTTTTCATTATCTGGCAAGTACTTTATCTGCCCTTCCATTCTAAATGATAACTTTGCTGGATAGAGTAACCAAAAAAAAAAGCCCAAATGAAAGACAAGATCAAAGCTCCAGAAAAATACAACTAAGTGATAAAGAGGTAGCCAACCTATCAGATGCAGAGTTCAAAGCTCTGGTAATCAGGATGCTCACAGAAATTGTTGAATATGGTCAAAAAATAGAGGAAGAAGTGAAATAAAGGAAAATGTATAGGGAACCAACCATGTCGGGAAGGAAACCAGACTCAAATCAACAGTTTGGACAAGAAGAAAGAACTAAACATTCAACCAGAACAGATTGAAGACACAAGAATTCAAAAAAAATGAGGAGAGGCTTAGGAACCTCCAAGGACAACTTTAAATGTTTCAACATCCAAATCAGATGGGTGCCAGAAGGGTAAAAGGAAGAGCAAGAAATTAAAAACTTATTTGAACAAATAATGAAAGAGAACTTCCCTAATCTGGCAAAGGAAATAGACTTCCAGGAAGTCCAGGAAGCTCAGAGAGTCCCAAAGAAGTTAGACCCAAGGAAGCACACACCAAGCACATCATAATACATTACCCAAGATTAAAGATAAAGGGAGAATCTTAAAAGCAGCAAGAGAAAAGGAGACAGTTACCTACAAAGGAGTTCCCATAAGACTATCAGCTGATTTCTCAAAAGAAACCTTTCAGACAAGAAGGGGCTGGAAAGAAGTATTCAAAGTCATGGATTCTCTCTTATAGGAGCATGAGCTTTCTTACACATCTTCATCATGTCTGAAGCTACATTGTTCTTTATGTACTGAGAGAACTGTTTCTTATAAGCATTTTCATCTTTTTCCATTAGGTAATGCATATAATTTTCAATGTTTTGACTTACAATGTGTTTCCAGTATATTTCTGCATTGAATTTCTTGCTTTCTGAATTATGATTTCTTTTTTTATATATTTTATTGATTATGCTATTACAGTTGTCACATTTCCCCCCCTTTATTCCCCTCCACCCCTCCCCATTATTTGCCCTTTAGTTTTTGTCCATGGGTCATACACATAAGTTCTTTGGCTTCTACATTTCCTATACTATTCTTAATCTCCCCCTGTCTGTTTTCTACCTACCATTTATGCTACTTATTCTCTGTGCTTTTTACTCCTCTTTACCCCTCCTACTGTCCTGTTGATACCCCTCCATGCCTTATATAAATCCCTTTAACATTTCATATAATATAGGCTGGGTGATAATGAACTCCTTGAACTTGATCTTATCTGGGAAGCACTTTATATGCCCTTCCATTCTAAATGAAAGTTTTGCTGGATAGAGTAATCTTGGATGTAGGTCCTTGCTTTTCATTACCTGGTATACTTCTTTCTAGCCCCATCTTGCTGCTTCTAAGATTCTCTCCTTATTTTTAATCTTGGGTAATGTAATTATGATGTGCCTTGGTGTGTTCTTCTTTGGGTCCAACTTCTTTGGGACTCTCTGAGCTTCCTGGACTTCCTGGAAGTCTATTTCCTTCGCCAGCTTGGGGAATTTCTCCTTTATTATTTGTTCAAATAAGTTTTCAATGTGTTGCTCTTCCTCTTCTCCTTCTGGTACCCCTATAATTCAGATATTAGAATGTTTAAAGATGTCCTGGAGGTTCCTAAGCCTCTCCTCATTTTTTTTTAATTCTTCTGTCTTCATTCTTTTCTTGTTGAATGTTTTTTTCTTCCTTCTGGTCCACACCATTGATTTGAGTCCCAGTTTCCTTCCCATCACTACTGGTTCCCTGTACATTTCCCCTTATTTCTCTTAACATAGTCTTCATTTTTTCATCTAATTTGTGACCAAATTCAACCAATCTTGTGAGCATCCTGATTACCAGTGTTTTGAACTGTGCATCTGATAGGTTGGCTATCTCTTTGTCACTTAGTTGTATTTCTTCTGGATTTTTTATCTTTTTCATTTGTGCCATTTTTTTTCTCAGCATGCCTGTTATGTATAAGGGGCGGAACCTTAGGTGTTCACCAGGGTGGGGTAACCCACCTCACTGTGTTGTGATGCTATCTGTGGGGGTGGTGCCTGAGAGGGAACAGTGGCACTTGCTCCACTCTCTGCTGGCTCTCAGTCCCTTCCCCAGCTATCCACAAACAAATTGGGCCCTTCTGTGCTGGTTCCTGGGTGGGTGGGCTTGTGCACATTCTAAGTCCCTGTGGGTCTCTACAACGAACTCCCCTGTGAGGCTGGGAGTTCCTCCCGCTGGCATCTCAACCCCCACAGGTGTTTTAAATTGGTGGTTTGAGGTTTTATTTCCCCACGATGGAGCCCTGGGCTGCAGGGTCAGCTCCAATTCCCAGCTTTCTCTCCTGGTTTATCTATGCAGGAATGAGGGACCGCCTGGTCCACCAGTCTCAGCCCCGCTGGGTCTGGGATGACCAGCCACATTTTCACCCGGTGCGCTGGCCCTGGGTCTCTCCTGGCAGCTGTAGTGTTGCCCATACCACTCCACAAACCACCGTCCAGCTGCATGCACTCCGCCCGGCTCTGCCCCACTTACTAATGTGGATGAACGTGTCTTCTTTAACTCCTTGGTTGTCGGATTTCCATATAGTTCGATTTTCTGTCAGTTCTGGTTGGTTTTTTGTTTTTAAATTGTTATTTTCTCTGTTTTGGTTGTGCGAGGAGGCACAGTGTGTCTGCCTGTGCCTCCATCTTGGCCGGAAGTCCTGAATTATGATTTCTTGATTTCTGAATTATCAATACCAAGGAATTGTGTGGTACTGTGACGGAAAGACAAGTCTCCATCCATAGCCCATTCAGGGATGCCAAAAGTTTATTTCCAGTAGTAATTCTGGCAAGCTGTACATCCAAATAGCAGGTACAGGCATATGATTGACCATCAGTGCTTTCCACATTGTATTAGTCTCAGTCCACTTGGCCTTCATAGGTCCTGTCCATGCCCAACCTATTGAGAACCCTGCAGACCTGCAGCAGGCTAGCACAATGTGCAGGAGCATAATTTGTCAGGCTGACCTTCACACCATACTTCAGGAGTTTATGAGTGTAATCTTCACAAAATATCATGTATCTCTTTCTATATGGGCATAAGAAAACTAACAAATGATATCTCTGTTGGTTACAACATGAAGTATCATCCTGTGTTTGGGTGTGTTGTACTTATTTTTGTCCTAGATTATCAAGAGTTTCTGGGCATAAAAATCAGTTTTCCTCTCCTGTTGTTTTCTAAATTTTACTTGGTACCTCTTGAAGTAGGACTTATTTTTGACAACTTGAACAAACCCCATCCTGCGGAAGAGAGACCCACGTTCATGACTCACCCCAGACGTGCAGGCCCAGCACAGCTCCAGTGGGGGTGGTAGGATGTACTGTATAATCCATTTTCTTTCTATTACAAACAAATAATTTAATTATACATTTATTTATTTTTAACTATTTTAGTAAACTCATATGTAACATTATTATTTTGTGTATGTATTTGCTAGGTAAATGATATTCCTAAAGTAAAGGAAGTAATATTTGCTATTCCTTCGAATTCTTCTCTAAGGAAGATCTGTCTCTTTTCTCCCATTTATTTATTTGTATCAGTCAGGACTCTCTATTTATTTTATACTTTGGTATAATCTAAATACAGTGTTACTTATTTTGTTGCTCATGTTGTTCCAGTTTGGCTATTGGGAGCTCTTTAAGATTGGTTTCTGTGTTCCATGGATATGCCCCATTGTGTTTTTGAATACTTCTTGCTTTTTGGGCATAAAGATCTAGGCAATTATCTTCAAGTTGACATACTATAGTATAAAATGTAATTACTATTAGAATAAAAAGTTTGTCAGAATAAGTGATTCAATTCAGTTAAACACAAATTTACATTTTCATTATTTTAACTATGATTTAATGTTATCTTGTTTTGATCAGTACACTTTTTTTAAAAATATATTTTATTGGTTATGCTATTACAGTTGTCCCATTTTTTCCCCCTTTGTCCTCTCCACCCATGCTCAGTAGACTTCTAAATATACCCAAGTGGAATAAAAATATACACTTGTAGTATATTTACTACTGATGTATTAGGGAAACTATAGTATTTTTTCCAGATTTTATTTATTTATTTATTTTTAGAGAGAGGTGAAGAGAGGGAGAAAGGGAGAGAAACATTGATGTGAGAGAGAAACATCGATCTGCTGTCTCTTGTACAAGCTTTGACTGGGACCAAGCCCACAGTCTAGTCATGTGCCCTGACCTAGAATTGAACCTGCAGCCTTTTGCTTTGTGGGATCTCACTGAACCAAGTGAGGCACACCAGTCGGGATATATATATTTTAATGAAATTGTGGTCTGTAGTAAAAGATTTGTGAAAATTCTGTATAATGTTATGAGTCAAATGTTTATCATAAAAGTTTTTAAAATGTGTTTTTCTGAGTAAAAATCTACATTTCAATTAATTTTTTAATTAAAGGAAAGCAGAGTGTTGCGGACAGTTCCTCTCCTAGCAGCGTGCCTCCCTCAGGACAAATGTAGAGTCAAGATTGGTCGTCGCTTCAGTGAAGAAAGGTAATTTAAAATATTTTTTTCCACATAAATCTTTAAATATGATTTTTTAAAACTTATCATTTAGGACTAGAACAAGGTACACTGGAAGTGGCCAAAAAATTTAAGTTCTGCCTTTTCTCTGAAAATAATATAAGACAAAGCAAAACATAAACAAAAGACACCTCCCCAGAAGAGACCAAAGTGGAACAAACAAAGGAATGATGGCATTACCTGAATTCCATACTAACATATGTTGGGCCTAAAGAGCAGGTATATTTACTGTTTATTTTGTTTTTGTTCAAGATGGTGGGGTACTTTATTAGTTTTAGTTTAGTTTTTTCCTTTTTGTTATATATGATATACATTTATATAAGTAAACACATATCTATTTTTAGTCCATTAAAGCTTTCATATGATACAGTGACTAACTAGTACTATATTTAGTTATAGGCACACCATATATATATTTTTAAGGATAAAACATCTTCTGTCATATTTAAAATATTCTTTTTGATGAGACCCAGTATTTTTATGTGTAGCAGCCATTAGTTGGTATCTTCATTGACAGATCTGTAGTGTTCTTGGATCTTATTTCACATGCTATTATATAACAATTATCATAAATGTATACAAATATATATATATTTAAATTTCTCTACAAGTCTTTTTATACCTTTGAATCATCTTTGTTGCTTTTCTGTCTACTCATAAAGCCTTTACAAATTGCTTTGATCCTGCCTACATAGTTAAATACATTTTTAGATGTAAAATTTAATTTCTCTTGAAAATATGGAGATTTCTTTTTTCAGTTCACTTATGAAAATGCAAAGTAACACTTGTACTAGCAGGAAGCCTAGGGAATTGATAAAGGTCTTTCCTTCCTGTGTTATTTTTTAGCTTCCCTTATAATTTAGCTTCATGTTATAAAAATAACATCATGTTAGAACTTTATATAATAATTTTTTCTGTAGTCTGAAACTGTTGATTAGGCACATTTTTCTCATACAGAATTTTCTTTTGTAGATTTTGCATCACCTTGCCCATAGGTGCTGCTATTGGGAATTTTGCCATTTTATTGAGAATAGAAACAAGATTCAGAGTTCATAACATGGGGAGCAGCTACATCATTTACATTGTGACACTTCTTTCACACAGAGGCTCTTTATAATGATAGTTTCTCTATAATTCTTGGGCGGGTGTGATATATAGGTGAAACAAGGTTCCATCTAATCTGCCAACTTGCATCTAGGTTATTCTATTGCAAAAATGATGAGCATCTGCGGTGGTAAAATTGGAAACTATCTGGCTATCTAACCCCTCCATGAATGTGCTTGGGGATGAGAAGTTTGACACTTTTCCAAATAGCTCATCCTATTTTGAACCCACTATATTAACTACTTCATTTTTTTTCCATGGTGCCTAATATAGTGCTTACTCAGTAAATTATTATACAAGGATGGATTTTAAACTAAAGCTCGTTAAGACTATTGACTTAATATTAATCTGATAATTATTAATTTAAGCTTATTTTAGAGTATGATATAACCATAGGGATGATTATGAGACATATTACTTTTGGTATTCTTTATAAATAGAATTTTAAAACACTTTTAATTTTTTGCCTCTATTATGTAAGAAAACACTAGGTTTTACATATCAAGCTTGTATCCAGTGACTTTATAAATTGATTTGTTAGTTGTAGAAATTGTTTTGTGGATTCCCTAGGTCTTTCTGTGTAAGTGGCATTCTCATATGCAAATAGGATCATTTATACTTCTTCCTTTCAGATCTTTATGACTTTCATTATTTTTTCCTTGCCTTATTGCAATAATTGGACCTTCAGTTTAATGTGTATTAGGAGTAGTAAAAGACAACATCTCTACCTTGATCCCAGTCTCAAAGAACATTGTTAAATATATCAGCAGTACATTTTTGTAGATGCCTTTTACTGGTTTAAAGAAGATACTGTTTGCCTTTAATTGACTTTTTAACTTGTCTCCTTTCCCCTCAAGCTTATTTTGATTCTGGTAGACAGAGGCTATCTCATTTATTTTATTACATCTCCAGTCCAAAATGCTTTGATATGTATTTTTATCTGTATTTTCTAATGAAGTTCAACAAGAATAATAAAAGCTTTGTTAACCTACAAAGTAATAAAGATTTCTTTTTTAAAAAATCTTTTAGAGATCCTGAACTTTCAATGGTTTGTCGGAAGTCTGGTACGTTAATATTATATCCAGGGGCTGAAGCTGCTAATTTGGAAGAATTTGTATTAGACTCTCCTATTTATCCTTCCACAATCATCATCATTGATGGTACATGGAGCCAGGCTAAGGACATTTTCTATAAGAATTCCTTGTTCCGACTGCCCAAACAGGTAAACTAGTAGTATTTCTTAAAATTTATTTATTTATTTTTAACTTTATTTTTATTGTTGACAGTATTATCGGTGTCCCCATTCCCCTCCCCTTTGCTCACCTCCACCCAGCCCCCGCTTCCGTCTGCCCATCACTACATTGTTGTCTGTGTTTACAGGCTATGAATATATGTTCTTTAGCTATTTTCTTCACCTTCTTTCATCTAGTCCCTTCTCTACACTCCACCCCTCTGATGGCTGTCAGTCTATTCCATGGTTCCATGCCTCTGTTTCTGTTTTGTTCATCAGTTTATTTTGTTCATTAGATTCCATGTATAAGTGAGATCATATGGTATATGTCTTTCTCAGACTGGCTTATTTCACTTAGCATAATACTCTCCAGGTCCATTCTTGCTGTTACAAAAGGTAAGAGTTCCTTGTTTTTCACAGTCGTGTAGTATTCCATTGTGTAAATGTACCACAGCTTTTTTTTTTTAAATATCTACTCAATTACTGATGGGTACTTGGACTGCTTCTATATAAATATTTTAATAATTCTCTCTTATAGTTTTATTCACCAAGAAAAAAAAGTATAAAATGAAAATTTGGGTCAGTTCTTATCTATGTTTTCCAAATATATAAATAATATAGTTTAAGTTAACTAGGTTTTATTGATAAATGTAATTAGTCATTTTTTACCGCCTCCTCAATATAGATATACCCATATACCTGCTTTTTGTATAAATTTATCTTGGCTGTTACTTAGGTTAGTTGATCTGTTCAATTTCTGTAGTAGTATAAAAATTTTTTCCATATGCATGAGAGAAAATAGCAGAAAGAAAACAAATAAGAATTAAAATCCAATATTGCTTTCTTTACAGAAAAATATATAGTTTTTTTCCAAATATGTAACCATATGTGAATTTATACTTATACATAATTAAGGAGTGAAAGAATAGTAATGCAAACCCATTACTTGGCCTCCTTTTAATCTGGATTTCTAATACATCGAGACTATCTGGCAGTGAATCTGTTCCCTCAGAGGAATTTTACACAGGAGACTCTTGACATTTGCTAGGAATAAATCCAAGGTGAATGTGGAAATATTTGTAGAGGCTCCTGGCTTTCTTCATAAACTTGTTTTCCGTGAGTATTTGCATTTCCTTATCCTACTGCCTTTTAAACTTCTACTTGAAGCTCACTTTCTCACTTGAAAGGCAGAACACTTTTGGGAACACTCACTGGCTGAGACATTTCCCTGAAAACTTTTTCTTGTGTCTGTGTACCTAGAGCTATGACAGACTGGTTTATGTTACATATCTAATCTGTTGAGAAAGTCAGATTTATCATTCTCCTTTTAATTTTTAATTGAGTTATAATTGACATATAACATTATATTGGTTTCAGGTATTTGCATATATTGCAAAATAATCTCTACAATAAGTCTATTTAACATGTATCACCAATATAGTAATTTTTTCTTGTGATGAGAACATTTTTTTCATATAATTTTATTATTTTAACTTTTTTTATTGTTGTTCGAATCTCCATTTTTCCCCCCACTACTCTCCCCTACCCCAGCCATCCCCACTTACCACCCTTGATCCTACCCCCCTTTGGTTTTGTCCATGTGTCCTTTATAGTTCCTGAAAAACCTTTCCCCCTTTTCCCCCCATTAACCCCTCCCACCTCCCCTCTGGTTACTGTCAATTTGTTCTTAATTTCAATGTCTTCTAAGATCTACTCTTTGAAACTTGAAATATATAATACTGTATTATTAACTATAGTCATTGTTCTTAGATCCCCAGGACTTGCTTATTTTAAAACTGGAAGTTTGTCCCTTTGACCTGCCGTCACCCATTTAGCCTTCCCCCTACCCCCAGCCTCTTTTAGCCAGCAGTCTATCCTATGTATCAATGAACTTGTTTGTTTTGGTTTGGTTTTAGATTCTAAGTATAAGTGATACCATATAGTATTTGGGTATTTGTTTTTCTTTGGTTTATTTCACTTAGCATAATGCCCTCAAGGTGTCTCTCATGTTGTTAAAAATAGCAAAATCTCCTTTTTCTTTATTCATTCATCTGTGGATACTTAGGTTGTTTCCATATCTGGCTATTTCAAATAATGCTGCAATGAATATGGGAGTGGCAGTGTAGATATCTTTTTGAGTCAGTGTTTTCATTTTCTTCAGATTGACCTTTTCATTTTATTTATTTATTTATTTTTTTGCATCCAAAATTATTTTATTTTATTTTTTAATAATTACTTTATTGTTGTTCAATTACAGTTATTTGCAACGTCTCCCCTCCCCTCCTCCCTTCCCCTCCAACCCCACCTTCCTCCCCAGCCTCCCTCCTCCCCCTTAGTTCTGTCCATGGGTCCTGTACCGTGATTCCTGAAAACCCTTCTCCCCATTGTCCCCTCCCCACTCCCCCATGGCTATTGTTAGACTGTTCTTAATTTCAATGTCTCTGGTTATGTTTTGCTTGCTTTCTGCTTTTGTTGATTATGTTATTGATCGTTTTATTTAAAACTCTAGTTTTGTTTACTTCTATTACCAACATTGGGGATTGGTGTACTTTTAAAAGAAATTTTATTGTGCCCTGGCTGGTGTGGCTCAGTGGATTGGGTGCTGGCCTGTGAACCAAAGGGTCACTGGTTTGATTCCCAGATAGGGCACATGCCTGGGTTGCGGGCCAGGTCCTCAGTTGGGGGTGCGCAAGAGGCAACCACACATTGATGCTTCTCTCCCTCACTTTCTCTCTCCCTTCCCCTTTCTCTAAAAATAAATAAATAAGTAAATAAATAAAATATTTATTAAAAGAAAGAAATTTTATTGAGTTTATTTGGGTGACAGTGGTTAATAAAATTATATGGATTTCAGTCGTACAATTCTATAGCGAATTGGCATACTTTTTAATGCCTTTTTTAATGCCTTTTTTTCCTGAGAAGGATTTTTTTACGTTTAGAATATATAAAAAGATTCTGGAGAACTAGAACTATGGAACAATAGAGCCTCATTGAGATATGAAATCTGCATAGCCTGTTTTTACTCTTTGTTAAGTGATGTCTATATTCTACCTTCCAATAAGTATGCTTTAAATCAGTACCACACAAAATAAGTATTTCAAGTCCCAAAACTTTAGTGTACATAGGGCACAGTCACAACAGTTGAATGTAAAATGTGGAATGCCAGAGTTTTACTCTATCTGTGATTAACTCTTTTGACCTTTGTTCAAAGTTCATCCATGTTGTGACACATATCAGAAATTTATTCTTTTTTATGGCTAATATATTGCATGCATGTACCATATTTTATCATCCATCCATTATGGACACTTGGTTTGTTTCTGCTTTTTGGCTATTGTGAATAATGCTTTTGTAAATATTTGTGTACAAGTTGCTGTGTGATACCTGTTTTCAGTTCTTTTTGGTATATGCCTAGACTTTGAATTGTTGGGTCATTTAGTAACTCTACATTTAACTTTTTTGAGGAATTGCCAAATTTTTTTTCAAAGCAGCTACACTGTTTTACATTTACATTTCCTCTAGCAATATATGAATGATCCAGTTTCTCCATATCCTGGCCAACATTAGTTATGTCCTTTTTTGTTTTTCATATGGCCATCCTGGTGGGTATGAAGTGATATTTCATTGTGTGTTTTTTTTTAATCCTCAAGGACATGCTTATTGATTTTAGAGAGAGGGGAAGGGAGGGAAAAAAGAGGAAGAGACGAACATCAGTGTGAGAGAGAAACATCAACCAGTTGCCTTTCGTATACACCCTGACTGAGGACCGAACTTGCAAAACCTAGGCATGTGCTTTGACTGGTAATTGAACCTGTGACCTTCTGGTTTGCGAGATGACACCCAATCAACTGGGCCACACTGGCCAGGGCTCACCATGGTTTCGATTTGTGTCTCCCTAGTGACTAACAATGCCGAATGTCTTTTTATGTATTTAGTCATTTGTGTATCTTCTTTGGAGAAATAGCTTTCAAATCCTTTGCTGATTTTTAAATCTAGTTATTTTTCTTTTTATTGTTGAGTTGTTAGTGATCTGTAGAATAACCCTTAATTAGATATACTACTTGCAATTATTTTCTCCCATTCTTTGAGTTGTCTTTTTGCTTTTTTGATTGTTTCTCAAAGTGCTTTTGATTTTGATGAAGTGCAGTTTATCTTTTATTGTTTGTTTCTTAACTATTAGATGTTTTAGTGCTCACAGAAAAAGAAGTAAGGAAAAAAATACTGTAGGCTTTGAGTATAAAGTTAAATAAAGTTCAGATTTGGGAGAAGTGCTTAAGATTCCCTGGGCACTAAATGCTAGAAATATTTTCAGAAGTCAAAAACCTGTTACTCTGTTCTCTATTAATTTAACTTGATTTACTTTTCCAAACATTCTTTTAGTGGTTATTATGTCAGTCACTTTTCTAAATACAAAGGTTAAGTCATTTAATTGTCATAACAAATTTCATAAGGTAGGTATTTTTATGATTTCCATTTTGTAGAAGCAGAAATTGAGGTACAGAGATGTTAAGTTTAACTTGTCCAAGGTCACATAGCTAGTAAGTGGTGGAACTACTAAAGAGTTATAACACATTTTTAAGGTTTCTATATCAAATATGATATTGATATTAAGAGCTTAAGACTAATCCCTAATTCTAATCACAGAGAAGGACAAAGAAGATGTTGTATGGAAGCATGTTGAGAATGGGTTAGGGCTGGTTTGGAAAATTCTGCTGAAATTTGGGTAAGCGTTTAATGCCATACCAGTATGTTTCTCAAGTGTTTTATCTCAGGGAATTCATTAAATAGACTTAATTTTTGTTATTTTGAATTATACTTGCCCACATAATTTTTACATACAATTTATGTACCTTTCTTATAAGAGATTAGAAATGGTGGCACACACTTAACCTATATCTAACTGGTAATTTTAGCTAACATGGTATTATGCATGGAAAGTTTTATTATGGCCTACACATTCTTTTTTAATTACTTTATTGTTGTTCAATTACAGTTGTCTGCATCTTCTCCCCTCCCCTCCCCCTACCCCCTCCAAACCCAGTTCCCTCCCCTGCCTCCACCTTCTCCCTTGATTGTGTCCATTATAGTGGGTTCCTGAAAATGCTTCTCCCCATAGTCCCCTCCCCCCTCCCCTCTGGCTATTGTTAGATCGTTCTTAATTTCAATGTCTCTGGTTATGTTTTTCTTGCTTTTTTCTTTTGTTGATTATTTTTCAGTTAAAGGTGAGATCATATGGTATTTGTCCCTCACCTCCTGGCTTATTTCACTTAGCATAATGCTCTCCAGTTCCATCCATGCTATTGCAAAGGGT
>PVJI01019755.1:0-30413 GCA_004026765.1 Micronycteris hirsuta
GGCAGCAGCTGGGGACACAGCAGGAGGGCTGGCAGCAGCTGGGGGCACAGCAGGTGGACTGGCAGCAGCTGGGGACACAGCAGGAGGGCTGGCAGCAGCTGGGGACACAGCAGGAGGGCTGGCAGCAGCTGGGGACACAGCAGGAGGGCTGGCAGCAGCTGGGGACACAGCAGGTGGATGGACAACAGCTGGGAGCGCAGCAGGAGGGCTCACAGCAGCTCTCTGGACAGTCATCCACCTGACAGGAGGAGTCGGTGCAAGAGTCACTGGAACCAGGCAGGCAGACGCGGCTGCTGTAGCTCAGGTCACTGGAGCAGACGGACAGGGTGGAGGCGGCCATGGTGGGGTGGTGGGGCTGGAGGTGAGCTGGGAGGAATGTGTGAGTGTGTGAAGGTGAGTGAGTGTGTGAGGTGCTGGGACTGTCCAGCTTTTATACCCCTCCCTGGTTGTGTGTTGCCCTGGCAGGAGGCCCCCACGCCCTCCCTTCCTTGTTGCTGTTTGCACTGCGAACACCTTTATTATGGTCAGCCCTGCTATCATGAGATGTCTTGGGGCATCTCATAAATTTTAGACTGTCCTGCGCAGGGCTGGCTGTCCCTGGCCTGAGTCTGAACCCAGCAAGGACACCTGGAAGGAAGCTGGAGCTTCTCTTTGGCTGACCCTGCAGTTTCCACCTGGCAAGTCATGTGCCAAGGCACCAGGTGACATCTGGTCCCACGAGGACACACGCTGTGTGGGCCAGCTTCTTTGTGCAGGCCCTCTGTGGGGCCAGCAGCCTGGTCTGTGATGGGTAAAGAAGTGGAAGGAGGCACCTGTTCTGGAGAAAAGGCAGCGTGAGGACAGGCCCCTCCTGGGGGGGGGGGGGCTCTGTGAACCTCTATGATGTCGGCCGAGGGCTGCGAGGTCGCTGAGGCTGAGGACAGGCAAGGACCTCCCCTCCCCAGGAAGGAGAGGGAACTTGCAGCGGGTCTGGCTCCCTGGAGTGTTGGGAGGACCAGATTCGGGGATCTTTGGGTTCTAAAGCACGTCCCTGAAGCCCGTGCCTGCATGTCAGTTGTCCTGGGAGAGCAAGTCCAGGTCAGGACCTGAGGGAGGAGGCGGGCATTGAGAAGGCTGGAGCGGAGAGGCTGGGGGATAACTTGTCAGTGATGTAACTTCAACCACAGTCGAAAGGGAACCTTTATGGGATATAAATTGAGGACACTGAGCTTCTGGAAAATATTTGCCATATGCATGATAGATGAAAGTTTAGTATGAACATTAAAAAATCTTTACAACTAAAACAGAGTATAATACAAAAGAATCAAATACAAAATTTAAATCATTGAAACGATCAATAACCATAGGCAAAGCTATTGGATCTCATTAATAATTAAAGTTTCTCAAATTGAAACACAGATGTCCCACCCGTGAGATCAACTGAGACTCACAACGGGGATCACGCCCAGGGCTGCTAAGTGGGGTGGGGGGGCCTCGCTCTCAGCCACCCTCAGCAGGGGTATTTCCCATGTGTGTGTGATAACACATAATATAAAATTTACCATTTTCACCATTTTAAAGTGTGTCATTCCATGGCATTTAGTACAGTCACCGTGCTGTGCCACTGTGACCATGGTCCAGTTCCAGAGCATTCCCACCACACAAAGGAAATCCTGTGCTGTTAAGCAGTCCCTCCCTGTGCCTGTCAATCACTGCTCTGCTTTCTGTCTCTATGGATTTGCCCATCTGCACATTTCACATAAAAACCCAGTACAGTGTGTGGCCTTCTGTGTCTGGCTTATTTCGTTCATCACGAAGTTTCAAGTTCATCCCACTGTGGCCCGCGTCCGCGCTCGCTCCTGTGTGTGGGGGAGTGATGTCCTGCTGTGTGGGCGGGCCATGTTTTCTTCATCTGCTCGTCCACAGCTGATGGACATTGGAGTTATTTCCACCTTTTGGCTAATAGGGATAATGCTGCCATGAACATTTTTTGCATAGGTTTTCGTTTGAATACCTCTTTTCAATTCTCTTGGCTGTATACATAGCAGTGGAATTGCTGGGTCATATGGTAAATCTGTGTTTAACTTCTGAGGAACTGCCAGTTCCACAGTGGCCGTACAAGTTCACATTCTCGACAGCAGTGTGTGAGGGTTCCATCTCTTCACACGCTTGCCAACATTTGTTATTTATTTATTTTTTAATTATGGCCACCATAGCGGGTATGAAGTGGCACCTTGCTGAAGTTTTGATTTGTAGTTTCCAAACAACCAATGATACTGGGCTTCCTTTCATGTGCTGGTGGCCATTTGTATATCTTCTTTGAAGAAATATTCTTTTTAATTACTTTGTCTTTTTGTTGTAGAGTTATAGGAGTTCTTTATGTATGATGTATACTAGACCCTTATCAGAATTACAATTTGTTTTCTTCCATTCTGTGGGTTGTCTTTTCAGTCTCTAGATATACAAAATTTTAAAATCTTGATAAAGTCCAACTTATCTATTTTTTAAAAATTATATTTTATTGATTATGCTATTATAGTTGCCCTGATTTTTCCACTTTGTCCCTCCACCCACCACGCCCCATTCCCCTAGGCAATCCCCCCAGCATTGTTCATGTCCATGGGTCATGCATGTAAGTTCTTTGGATACTCCATTTCCTATTGTGTACTTTATATCCCCAAAACTGTTCTGTAACTACCTATTTGTACTTCTTAATCCCCTCACCTCTTCACCCATTTCCCCCACAGCCCCTCCCGTCTGACAACCATCAAAAGGCTCTCCGTATCCATGATTTTGCCTCTGTTCCTCTTGTTTGCTTAGTTTGTTTTTTAGATTTAGTTGTTGATGGATATACATTTGGCCATTTTATTGTTCATAATTTTGATATTTTTTTCCTTAAATAAGTCCCTTTAACATTTCATATAATGATGGTTTGGTGATGATGAACTCCTTTAGTTTTTTTCTTGTCTGGGAAGCTCTTTATCTGCCCTTGCATTCTAAATAATAGCTGTGCTGGGTAGGGCAATCTTGGCTGTAGGTCCCTGCTTCTCATGTTTGACTATTTCTTGCCAATCCCTTCTCATCTGCAAAGTTTCTTTTGATAAATCAACTGACATTCTTATGGGAACTCCCCTGTAGAGGGGAGAGGAACTAACTTCTTCTCTCTTGATCCTTTTAAGATTCTCTCTTTCTCTTTAACCTTTGGCATTTTAATTATGGTATGTCCTGGAGTGGGCCTCTTTGCATCCATCTTGTTTGGGACTCTCTGAGCTTCCTGGACTTGCATGTCTATTTCCTTCACCAAATTAGGGAAGTTTTCTTTCATTATTATTTTAAACAGATTTTCAGTTCCTTGCTCTTTCTTTTCTCCTTCTGGCACTCCTATGATGCAAATGTTGGACCTCTTAAAGTTGTCCCAGAGGCTGCTTATACTATCCTCATTTTTTTGGATTCTTTTTTCTTGTTGTTCTGACTGGTTGTTTTTTTCTTCCTTGTGTTTTAAATCATTGATTTGATTCTCAGCTTCATCCACTCTACTGTTGTTTCCCTGTAAATTGTTCCTTATTTCAACTAATGTGTCCTTTGTTTCTGACTGGATCTGTTTTATGCTGCTGAGGCCCTCACTAAGTTACTTGAGCAGCCTTATAACCAGTGTTTTGAACTCTGCATCTGATACATTGCTTATCTCCATTTTATTTAGCTCTTTTTTCTGGAGTTTTGATCTGTTCTTTCATTTGGGCCATGTTTCTTTGTCTCCTCATTTTGGCAACCTCCCAGTGTTTATTTCTATGTATTAAGTAGAGGTACTTTGACTCCATGTCTTGGTAGTGTGGCCTAATGTAGTAGGTGTCCTGTAGGGTCCAGTGGCACAGCCTCCCTATCACCCAAGCTGGGTACTCGAGGTGTGCCCTTTATGTGGGCTGAGTAGATTCTTCTTTTGTAGTTGAGCCTTGGTTGCTTTTGGCAGATCAATGGGAGGGATTTACCCAGGCCAGTCAGCTGCAAGGATTGTCTGTAACCACTTACACCAACCTCTGCCCTCCGTGGAGGATCAGCTGTGCAGGGGCAGGGTAGTGGTTCTCCAATGTGATCTGTAGCTGTCCACTGGGTATGCTAGCTCTAGGGTTTCTCCAGGTGGTGCAGACCAAGGTCATCCCCCACCTGTGTTTTTCCTGGGGCCACCCTGCCTGAGCTATAAAACAATCTGAGATGGCTGCTATTTGTGTTGGGCTTGGAGATTTCTAGGTGAAGCCAAGCTGTGAATCTAGGGCGGCTGCTGCTAGTGCCAATCCTGGGACTCACTGAGGCCAGCTGTTGCTTGTTTGAAAGGATTTAGAAAGTTGTGCAGTTGATCCAAGACCAGCCATTCATATAGAAAAGCAGCTTGGATGGGCCTATAAGTTGGATGGGGTAGAGTCTCTGGGGATCTGCCAGGTGCATCAAACAGTGTTAGCCAGGTTGATGGAGTCTCAGGTATGGCACCAGCTTGCTGACTCTGGGCTCTGTGGCTCTGTGGATGGAGGGTTTATGAACGGGACAGTGGCCTCTGCTCACCTTGGTGCCAGACATTTCAGTTTCTCCTAGTATGCCACTGGTACCTTTCAAGCTGCTGTAGCTTAGAGGGAGTGAGTCTGAGTAGGTGAGTCCATGTATGGGTTCTTTAAGAGTAACTGCTTGAGACTCTAGAAGTTTCTTTCACCAACTCAATCCCTGCTTGTTTTTATAGCCAGAAGTTTGGGGACTTATCTTCACAGCACTGGAACCCTGGGCCAGGGGGCCTGGTGTGGGGCTGGGACTCCTCACTCCTGAGATTTCCCTCCTGAATTTTTATCCACCATATGTGGGTAAGGGACTGGCCCGTTCCGTGTCTCTGCCCCTCCTACCAGTCTGGATGGATGTGGTTTCTTCAGTTCTATAGTTGTCAGACTTTCATTCAGCTAGATTTCTGATGGCTTTAAGTGATAGTTTTCTATATTTTAGTTGTAATTTTGACGTGGTTGTGCAAAGAGGCAAGACATGTCTGACTACACTGCCATCTTGACCTGAAGTCCTTATCTGTTTTTTTTTTCTTTTGTTGATTGTGCTTTTGGTGTCATAGCTAAGAAACCACTGCCAGATCTAAGGTCTGACAGATTTACTCCTATGTTTTCTTCTAAGAACCATAGCTTTAACTCTTATATTTAGGTTTTTGATCTATTTGAGGTTTTGGGAGGGGGGGGTTGGTTGTCAAATGATCTTTAATTGAAATATTTTTCTTTGTAGTTCTTAACTAGGTGGGCATCCCACTGCACCACTGCTGCTGTCATCTATGATGTCACCAGGGTGGTGGCCATCAACAATGCAGCCCACAGCCTAGGCAGTCTCCAGGATCTCTTTAAGGGTTCCAGAGAGTTCTCTGGCTAAAGAATGGTGCCACATCTGTCGGGCAATGTTGAAAATCTCATCAAAAGTGGTATTTCCACTGTGCATAGTTTTTTTTTGTTGTTGTTGTTGTTGTTGTTGTTTTTTTTTTTTTTGCTTCTTTCTGTCTTGTGGTGGTTCTTCGAGGGCTTTGATGACCTGGGCAGAGGCAGAAGTCACTACCTCAGTCTGGGTCTGTCTGTTCTGAATTATCAGTTTCACTGTGATTCTCAGACCCTTCCAATTACTGGTTGCTTTGGCAATGTCATCACCAAACTTTTTTAGAGATAGGTCCAGGGGGCTGATCTTGGGGGCCAGGGCAGACATGGTGTTGACTTCCCCACTGGTGCATCTCAGGTATACAACTTTGATCTTGTTGGGGTCAAACTTTGGCGGCACGGTAGAGGTGGTTGGAGTCAGATGAACCCAGATTCAGGATGAGCAAAGAAAGCTGCAACTAAGCCTCCTCCAAGCCAAAAGCTGAAAGTGAGTTAATTTTTATATATGGTGTGAGATAGGGTTCAGCTTCATTCTTTTTCGTGTAAATATTCAGTTGACCCAGAACCATTTGTTGAAGAGACTATTCTTTCTCCACTGAATGGTCTTGACGCTCACAGTAGAAATCAACTGGCCATATATTTGTGGGTTTATTTCTGGACTCTCAATTTTATTCCATTGATCTATTTGTCTATCCTTATGCCAGTAGCTCTGTTTTGATTACTGTAGCTTTGCAGTAAGTTTTACTTTTTTATTCTAATTTGAATGTCTTTCCTTTTCTTGCCTAGTTGCTCTGTCTAGAACTTCCAGTACAGTGTTGAAGAGAAGAGGTGAAAGTGGGCATCCTTGTCTTGTCCTTTGTCTTAGATGAAAAGCTTTTGGTCTTTTACCATTGAATATTATGTTAGCCATGGCTTTTTCATAACACCCTCTGTTATGTTGAGGAAGTTTACTTTTATTCCTAGTTTGTTGAGTGTCTTTTTATCATGAAAGACGGTTTTTTTTTAATCAAATGCTTTTTCTACATTAGTTGAGATCATATGTGGTTCCCCCTTCATGCTAGCAATATTACACTGATGAGTTTTTGTATGAAAATCACTCTTGCATTCTTGGGATAAATCCCATTTGTTTCTTGGGCATAATCCCTTTAATATGATGTTGGATTTGGTTTAACTGTATTTTGTTGAAGATTTTAAACCTTCTGTCTATAAAGAATATGGCTCTGTAGTGTTCTTTTGTTGTGTTTATCTGCTTTGGTATCAGGATGATGCTGACCTGCCTCACAGAATGCATTAGAAAGCGTTCCCTCATATTGTGTTCTTTGGGAGGCTTTGAGAAGGTTTGGTGTCAAAGCTTTTGGAAATGTTTAGTAGAATTCAGCATTGAAGCCATCTGGCCCCAGCCTTTTCTTTTAGGGAGGTTTTTGATGACTGATTCAGTCTCATATTTGTTTTATGTCTCGTCAGCTTGTCTATGTATTCTTGAGTCAGTTCACTCACTTTAGATCCAAAAATACAAATATATTGTAAGTGAAAGATGGAAAATGATATTTAATTAAATAGTAATCAAAAGAAGACTAGATGGCTACCATAAAATCAGAAAAATAGACTTCGAGTTAAAATTTATTGTAAGAGACAGATGAAGACTTCAAATATTGATAAAGGGTCAGTATGTAAAGACTACATGACCATTATAAACATAGACGCACCTACCAACCTACCAACAGATCTCCAAAATACATAAAGAAAAAAATTGGCCAAACTGAAGAAAGAAATAGACAATTCCAGTTCTACAATAGCACTTGGAGACCTCAGTAAGTCATTTCCACTCACTGGAAAAATGAAATGAGAGGACAACGAGATCAAAGATCAGTAGTGGCAGGACTTGAAGAACACTGGAAAGCAGCTGGATGTAATAGACACACGCCCGACGCTCAGCTCCACTACAGCAGAAAACACACTTTTCTCACGTGCACGTGGGATATTGCCCAGTTAGATTGCCCAGTTAAACCACAAAACAAATCTCAGCACATTTAAAAATGTTGACATCACACAAAGCACCTTGTTGGACCACAGTGGAATGGAACTAGAAATCAGTTACAGAAGGAAAACTGAAAAACTTCACAAATATGTGGAAATCAAACAACACGGACTTAACCAACACGTGGGTCAAAGAAGAAATCAAAAGGGAAGTTAGCAAGTACTTTGAAACGAATGCAAATGAAAACATGATAACCCAGTTCTTCGGGTCTGGTGGGCTCTGTGGTGACGGTCCCATCACCAGTCTCAGGCTGGGCTCTGCAGTTCTAGGTCTGGGAGTCTCTTCTAGAAGTCTTTGCTCAGCCATGTGTGAACCTGCATCTGAGCACATCTGCACACGTGTGTTCACATGTGTCTCCCACTCCATGGTCTGGACTTGCTCTCACACGTTCTGGGCTTTCGACACCGCAGCTGCCTGGGATCTCCCCTTTCCCACCTGCTCTCCCTCAGCCCTGCCCAGCAGGTGGAGCTCCGAAAGCTGTGTGCTGGTCTCCTCCCCTGCATCCCAGCAGTTGGCTCAGTGCTGGGCCACAGGGCGTCCCAGTGTCTGTGTCTGTGACTTCCGGGTGCCCAGCCATCCCAAGAGGACAGTCTGGGTGCCGGGCCAGGCAGGGCCCACAGGACTTGTCCTGGAACAAAGCTTCCATTACCCTGCAGGACCTGGGATGGTGGTCAAACAGCAAATGACGGCATGAAGGAGACATGAGCTTCCAGCTGTCATGCGCAGGAGCCCCCCAAATTTCCTGCAACTGGTGACAGCAAGGCAGCGAGGGGCTCAGGGCTCACGGCTGCCCCTCCCACCCCCAGATACGTGCGGTCAAAGGGAGCGGAGCTTTGACTGGTGCTCAGAGGTTTTGACTGGTCCTACACTGCTTTGTGCAGGACCGGAGGCAGACAGAGCCCATTCCTGGCCGAAGGAGGGGTGTGGCCCGGAGCGGGGAAGCATGCTGTGGCGCAGCCAGGGCACCCATTTGTCACGGTCGGGAGGACAGCTCCGAGAGCATTTCAGGCGTCCAGACCTGGGCTGGGCTGGGCTGGGCTGGGGGAAGTAGGGTCTGAGCTCCACCTGGCGGGGACAGGCCAAGGAAGGCGGGAAGTCAGGGGCTTCCAGGGGCTGATGGGTAGGGAGAATCCTTGGGGCAGGTGGCCCTAAAGAGACCTGCCCGTCAGCAGCGGGACTTCTGTGCCGAGGCGGGGACGCAGCAGGTGGGGAGGGAGCGCATGGGCGGCAGAGTAGAAATATGTTTAGCTTATGTGTTCAGTTAAGCATATACTACCCAACAAGTTTCTAAAGAAATTTACATTCCCGTTAGTCAATTCCAGTCACTGCATATTCTGTATAAAATGAGGTATTGTTGGTCATTTAGGATCTTCTCCATTTTGGAAAGCGTGTAGGGGCGTGGCATTGTTGCATTAATTTGCTTTCCCTGTTGGGTAAAGCTGCTCACTGAGCATCTGAGTATCTTTTCCATTTGATCGTTTTTGTTAAATAGTGTTATTTGTATTTCTTCTGGATCTGTAGAAAATTATTATATATTCCGAATATGAGTTCTCTGTCATATATGTGCAACCGTGTGCTTGGTAAATGTTTAATGACTAGATGCCTGTGAAACAAAAACAAAGCAAGTCCTGATTCGTGGCGTTTGGCAATTACCATGGTGGAACTACTCTCCCAGTATCACCAGTGTGATGTTACTGAGCCCGGGGCTGGGAAGCGAGGGGCCCGGTCGGCTCTCGGGGGCCGGGCCAGTCGGCTTCAGCACAGCCCCGGGGGCAGGTGCACCGCACATCTCTCATCCAAGTCAGGGGCTGCTGTTCTTCATCCTCTTGGCTATATTCTTTTAAAAAGTCAGTGTTATTCAGGTGAGATTTACATACTGTGAAATGTGCCTGTTCTCACTCTAGGCCCTGTTTGTTATGATCAGACTTGAACATTTTATTCATTCTGATGGGTGTGGGGGTCCTCAGCACCCCTGAGTTTCGACAACCCTGTACAACCCCTGGGACTCAGTATGCAGAGTCAAATCATCGCAGGGAAAAGTCACGTGGGGAGGAGGCGGGGACACGGGCGCAGCCAGCATTCAGAGCCCGCCCTCGTGGATCGTGCAGGATGTGCTAACTGCTCAGCCAGGAGTGTGAGATGCCTACCAGGGGCTTGTCAGAGCCCAGAGCCCCGGGCTCTTATCAGGGCTGGTCACGTGGCACCCCTGCCCAGCACGTCACCAAAACCCCAGACTCCCAGAGGGAGAGCAGGTGTCAGCACGGCCATCGTGTCTGAGCAGAAGGTTTGGGCCCAGTGCGGCACTCCCATCACACGTGCTGAGAGCCCCCTGAAACCCACGTTCCCGGGCGCCGGCCCAGGGCCAGCCTTGGGAGCAGGCCTAGAGATGGTGGCCCCAGGCCTGCTGTACTAACTCCTTCCTGAACAGGCCCTTCTGCAGTGGGGACACTGAAGAGAGTCCAAGTCACCCCCAAAGGGTGGCCCCTCCCAGGGCAGGCGTTGCTGTCAGATTCTTCAGTCTTTGTGTCTGGAAGGTGGGTCCATCTCTTGGGCATACTCGTAGCCAGAGTGATGGGGGACTTCCTGGACACCACTGAAGGGGCAGGAACATGGTGGCTCTGGGGAACCACCCGGGACCAACCTTACCTGGGGGATGTCAGGTAGGGGTCATTGTTAAAGAACAGAAACGAATGCTGGTTCAGGCATCAGGGAAGGAATTTATTGGACGGCGTAGACAGCACACAGGATGGGGGCTGGGGTGGGGGAGGGTGAAGACACCAGCAAAGGATGCAGTGGAGGTGCTGGGGCCCCATGGGAGGCAAGGGGCAGCGAGGAGAGGCCAGCTTTTCTCCCTTTACTCCATTCAAGGCTCCAAGGCCTGGGAGAGTCCCGCTGGCGTCGCTGGGGTCACTGCCAGCCTGGGCTGGGTGGCAGGGCACATGGGCTTGGGGGAAGTCTCTATTTGGAGAAATGGGTAAGCTTTTCCCAGAGGGAAAAATGCACAGTGGTGGCCAGAGGACCACAAATACCCAGTGCAGGGACCCATGAAGGGGACTTGACAGCTGTCTTGGCTCTTAGTAAAGAATCCTGGGGGTGCAGATAGCAGTGAGCTGTTGAGTTTTGGGATGCCTGTAAGAAGATCACTTAGCAGCAGGACTTCAGGGTCAAGGCAGGAACACAGCAGGCTGGGCGGGAGCACATGGGACGGCAGATGAGGGACACACAGGAGGCCGGGTGACAGCAGCTGGCCTAGCAGCAGGAGGAGGAGGGGGCACAGCAGGAGGAGACAGGCACACAGCAGGCAGGTCTGCACACGGGGCGGCAGATGACGGACAGGCAGGAGGAGGGTCTGCAGCAGATGGGTGTGCAGCAGGTGGGCTTGCAACAAACAGATGTGCAACAGACAGGTGTGCAGCAGGTGGGCTTGCAGCACACAGGTGTGCAGCAGACAGGCCTGCAGCAGACGGGCCTGCAGCAGATGGGCTTGCAGCAGATGGGTGTGCAGCAGACAGGCTTGCAGCAGACAGGCACACAGCAGGCCTGCTGGCAGGAGGAGGAGGTGCAGCAGGAGGGCTGGCAGCTAGACTGCTGGCAGCACAAGGGAGTGCAGGAGCTGGTGCAGGCTGATTGGCAGGGGCTGGGCCCACAGGTTGTCTGGCAGCAGGGACTGGACACACAGCTCACTGGGGCACAGACAAAGGTCAGGCAGGGGGCTGGGGCACAGCAGCTGGGGGTGCAGCAGGTAGTAGTGCAGCAGGTGGGGGCACAGCAGGTGGGGACACAGCAGGTGGAGGCACAGCAGGAGGGCTCACAGCAGCTCTCTGGACAGTCATCCACCTGCCAGGAGGAGTCGGTGCAAGAGTCACTGGAACCGGGCAGGCAGACGCGGTTGCCACGGCTCAGGTCACTGGAGCGGACGGACAGGGTGGAGGCGGCCATGGTGGGGCGGTGCGGCTGAGGTGAGCTGGGAGGAGGTGTGAGTGTGTGTGTGTGAATGTGTGTGAGGTGCCCGGGCTGTTGGCTTTTATACCCTGTGTGGCTTGTACTTCCCCACAGGATGCGCCTTTACCTTCTTCCTTGTTTCTGTTTGGGCCTCAGAGAGCTCTCATTAGTGCCGGCGCTGTGTTTTCATTCTGCGACATGTTGCTCAGCTATGAAGCTCTTGCATGTTGTGTGGCCTGTTGATTGGTCCGTCCTAAGCTTCCTTTGGTTCATGACACTGAGGTAGAAATTCACGTTTGTCTGCAAATAGTGAGTCCCAGGGTCTGAGTTGGCTTCACAAGAGAACCAGCCCTCCAAACCCAACTGCTCTTTGTTGACACCGGGGACGCATCCCATGAACACCTGGGGACTCTGTTCATTGGGAGGCCATGGCTTCCCAAGTGCCTGGCTGGAGAAGCCTGGGCCAAGGAGGGCAAGAGGCTGGGACATTTGTACTGTGGTTCCCCAGCACGCCCTCTAGTGCAGGGAGTCCCCCTGTGCAAGTGGCGAGCAGGTGCAGGTGGATGGTCTGGCAGTGGCACCTCCATGTCCCTGGGTGGCCAGTGCACACCCCGGTGACCCACCCAACCGCTCAGCGAGGCGCAGACCCTGGGCCTGTCCACAGCCTTCCCACACCATCTGCGTTTCTCCGACACTGAAAGCTGCGCGTGTGACCAGAGGTCCCTATCCACCTCCCTATGGAAAACGCAACCACAACAAGGCTTCCGCATGGAAAACGAGGCTTGCTTGTGTTTCCTGTTTTTTCCTTGATTGTTAAGAGAAAAATAAAATACAAAACAGCAGTAACAGTGAGGCTGAGCAAGGTAAGTGGAGTTCAAGTGTCCCGAGGTCTCAGCATTGCTTTGAAGGTGGTAAGAGCGGCGGTGCGTACCCGAGTAACCAAGAATGCACACTGTAGTCTTTAGGGCCCCCCAGAAAAGTTAGTGCATGCAGTGGATCACTAATCAGGAATAGAAAAGGGAGATGAATCCTAAAAATATGTGATTAACCCAAAGTGGTCAGGAAATAATTAGAAAGAACATTCTGGGACAAGTAGAAAGCGTACAACCGGAGAACAGATATAACATTGCAGGTATGCGTGATGCTTACAGAAAGTTGGGAGTAAAAGCACCGATAAGAATACATCATGCAAACACCAACTTTGAAAGGCTGGCGTGGCTTGTTACTACCGAGTAAAGTAGATCTCAGAAGCGTTATTTGAGATAAAGGCATTTCATAAAGCAAAAAGGGCCAATCCACCAGGAAGCCATAACAATTCCATATGTGTGTGTATCCTAAAACAGAGAAATCAAAAATTGACCGTAGTAGAAGTAGAAATAGAGATAGATAACATCAGAGTTGGGGATATTAGTACACCTCTCTCAATAACGGAAGGAAAAAGGGACAAAAATAATCTCAGTGTGGGAATGGCCATTCTAAGTTTGGAGTAAAACACGGGCATCCTGCGTGTTGCGTGGCCCTTGCCCCCCGAGTGTGGTCAGGACCCATGACCTGTTTCAGGCACAAAGAACACGGCGAAGGTGATGGGATGTGCGTGTTTATGTGATGTAAGATTGTAGCACTGGTCTTGGGAGGAGGTTCTGTCCTGTGCTGGCTGTGAAGGGGCCAGCTGTCCCATGTGAGCTGCCCATGGAGGGGGCCATGTGGCAAGAAATGAGAGTGGCCCTCAGTCGGACCACCCTCAAGGAGCTGAATTCTGATGAGAACCATGTGCGCTGGGAAGTGACTCCTCCCCCCATCAAGCTTCCAGATGAGACCCCCTGGTGTGAACCCACAGTGAACTCAGTACAGCTGGAGCCCCCGGGACTGTGAGTGACACATGCGTTGTTTTAGGCCACTAAGCTTGTGGAAATTCATTACACATGTACAGAAAACACATACACGGACCAGTGTGGAATTCTACGCAGTTAGCAACGAGAAAGAGAAATCTTCACGTACTCCTAGGAGAGGAGCTCCGTGTTAAGGTTAAAAAAGAAAACCACGGTGGGTAAAATATGGTACAATTTGTATTGTAAAAGTTTGCATACAAAGACTTTATCTGTATGCATATAGTGGCTGTATCTACGCCCAGACAGATCGCTCCTCATTATTCAGGGACTCCATATTTGTGAACTCACCGGCTCACTGCGATTCGTTCGTAACCCCGTCGACCCCCGCAGCGCCTGTGCGGTCGTTTGCAGACCTGTGCAGGGCAGCCGGAGCCCTGAGTCCCCCAAGGTGCACGTCCCAGCCGAGGTGGCACAGG
Organism: Micronycteris hirsuta; assembly: GCA_004026765.1. NCBI lineage: Eukaryota > Metazoa > Chordata > Mammalia > Chiroptera > Phyllostomidae > Micronycteris > Micronycteris hirsuta. The sequence continues at coordinate 13,664 of PVJI01019755.1, forward strand.
CAACGCGGCCTCTAGTTTCAGCTTGCGGTCTGTAAACGGGTCCTTCCCAGGGTCTCTTCAGCGTCATGTGTTTCACATGTTGGGGCCTTATGCTTGTGACTGTACTGGTGAGAATGGCCCAAAGCGTGGAGCCGAAGGGCTGCCTGCTGCTGTGAGTGCGGGAAGGCTGCCGCGTGCCTCACAAAGTAGACGTCAGGTAACCCCACTCGGGCGAGTTACAGCGCAGGTGGCTACAACACGATGCTAAATAAGATGCTCATCAAATATATACGTTAAATAAAATGCCTTCAAACACAAGCACGCATCACACAAGGCTACGTGTTGATCGGTTATAAAAGTACAGTGCCCAGAGGCTCGCAGGGACCCTACCTTGTGTTTCCCCAAGACCGTGGTATTTGCTAATTCAGGATTTGCAGCAACTTTATAGAACACGATTACTGTGAATGGGAATGGAGTGAGTGTGAGTGTGTGTGCGTGCAGAGAGAGAGACACACACACAAAGATGGAGGGAGAGAGAGAGAGGGAAAATAAAGGGGTGAAGTCACGGCTTCCTGAGGGGGTGCGGGCGCTGGCAGACAGTGAGGGAAGCACTCTCCTCGGCCACCTTCCGCGTCTTTTCGTTATGTGCAGTGGCCCTCTGAGTGACCCCGGAGGTCGTCTAGGTAGGCAGGCCAGGTATCCAGCCAGCAGAGGGCTGGGGAGAGGCTGCCTTGAAGGAGAAGCCAGGCATCCCCACAGAGAAGGCCATCTGAGAGGGCGACGAGGGCTGTGCCCTCCGTGGTCCAGCCCAGGTGCTCCACGTGGGTGCACATGGGAACCAGGCACCCAGGAAGCTGTCACTTTTCTGCGTGGAAGGGAGCTGCATGATTCGCCCTAGAATGCAGAGCCCTGGACAGGTCTTCCGAGCTCCAGGACAGGTAGAAAGTGGACACATTCAGACAGCTGGCCATGGAGAGAGGTTCTTTGGTGATGAGAAATTCTCCTGAGCTCCGACCAAGAGGTCCAGGTCCTGTTGTATCCATGTGGCCCTGGGAAGTCACCAAACACCCCTGGCTCAAGGTTCCTCCCACATAAGGTGGCTACAGTTCTGCATCCCCATGGGCTGAGGTGTTGAACCACAGGGAAACCCTTCCCAGGGCCGACTGCCTGCAAGGTGAGCCAGGTGCTGAGGCTGCCCGGGCCGCGGAAGGGATGATGCCCCAGTATACCCAGATGGCTTGAGGGGGGCCGCAGCCCCACTCCACATGCACCCTCCCCTGCTCTGAAGACCGAGACTGGGACCTGCCCACCCACTCCTGTTCCTCCGGGGACACATGGGACAGGCTCCTGAGCTAGACAATCTAGATTTACCAGCTGGACAATATCCCAGGCAAACAAACATCTCTGATGCCTCTGGGAGGCGGAACTGGCAGCTACAGGGCCTGGGACACCCAGCCAGGAGGGTATAAAAGCCAACAGCCCTGGTATGACACACATTCACACACTCACTCACATACTCACACCTCCTCCCAGCTCACCTCCAGCCCCACCACCCCACCATGGCCACCTCCACCCTGTCCGTTTGCTCCAATGACCTGAGCTATGGCAACCGCGTCTGCCTGCCCGGTTCCAGTGACTCTTGCACCGACTCCTGGCAGGTGGATGACTGTCCAGAGAGCTGCCATGAGCCCTCCTGCTGTGTCCCCAGCTGCTGCCAGCCCTCCTGCTGTGCCTCCACCTGCTGCACCCCCAGCTGCTGTGCCCCTAGCTGCTGTGCCTCAGCCCCCTGCCAGACCCTCGTCTGTGCCCCAGTGAGCTGTGTGTCCAGCCCTTGCTGCCAGGTGGCCTGTGGGCCCAGCCCCTGCCAATCAGCCTGCACCAGCTCCTGCACTCCCATCTGCTGCACTCCTGTCTGCTGCACTCCTGTCTGCTGCAAGCCTGTCTGCTGCACACCCGTCTGCTGCAAGCCTGTCTGCTGCAAGCCTGTCTGCTGCACACCCGTCTGCTGCAAGCCTGTCTGTTGCACACCTGTCTGCTGCAAGCCTGTGTGCTGTGTGCCCGTCTGCTCTGGGGCCGCCCCCTGCTCAGCCCCCTCCTGCTGACAGCCTACCTCCTGCCCCTCGACCTGCTGCAGACCCTCCTCCTGTGTGTCCCTCATCTGCCGCCCTGTGTGCAGACCCGCCTGCTGTGTGCCCATCTCCTCCTGCTGTGCCCCCTCCCCCTTCTGCTGCCAGCCCAGCTGCTGCTGCCCAGCCTCCTGCATGTCCATCATCTGCCGCCCCGTGTGCTCCGCCCGGCCTGCTGTGTCCCCGCCTTGGCCCAGAAGTCCTGCTGATGACTGGGCACATCCCCCCAGGGCCAGCTGGGTTCAGGTCTCACCCTGTGACTGTAGTCCTCTCAGCCTCCCCTCAGTCCATCCCTGATCCATGTTATATGGCTGACCCCACTCAGGATGGGGTCCCCCAGGTCCCCACTGTCCTCACCTGACCTCTGCTCCCAGGAACCCCCGACCTTGCTGCTTCCCCAGCCTCTTGCCTCCCAGGAGGCACCTCCACCTGCCCCTGGGTCACCTGTCCTTCCCTCCATGTTTCTCTGTTGAGTCACTTGATCTCCACTCTCATCTTGTCAGCATCTCCTCAGGCACCCCAATAAACTCACTTCGTCACCCGGTCACTTCCTTCATCTGATTTCATGGTGAGGGGGGGAGGGACACGTGGTTTCACCAGACATCGGTCTCTAGCCCCAAGTATTTCTGGGAATGAGTGGCTCAGAGACCCCAAAGCTCAGTGGCCTAACTGCTCTGGGCAAGGTGACTGGGTAGGACTCTTGTCCTTGCCAAGGAAGGTCAGTGCCTGCTGGGCCCATGCCCTGGCCTTCCCTGGGGCTAGTCACCTACAGACATATCATGGTCTAGGGGTTCTCAGTCCCCTGGGACCATTTCCACCCACTGTCCCATCTGGGCAAACCCACCCCAGAGTCGCTCATCAGGAAGCTGGAGTGGGGCTGCACGCGGCACAGACTCTGGGCCTGGAGCCACCTCCGTCACCCACCTGCAGGGCTGCGCTGTCAGCAGGGGCCCGATGGAGTAGAGGGAGGGGCTGCTCCCAGCTTTCAGGAGTGAACAGCAAATGTAGAAATAAAACATGAAGGAGCGGGTGGCAGGACCTGCAGGTCCTGTGTCTGCGTGCCCTTGGGGCCTTCCGCTGGCAGCTCTGGGCTCAGGCTGGGAGTGTGAGGGACACCGAGTTGCGGTGCAGAGCCTCCCCTGTGAGCTGAGCATCCCCGCCAGGCCTCAGTGTGCCAAACAGCCGTGGACAACAGCCTCCTCTGACGTCAGGATGACACTGGCCCCATGCAAGGGCACGTATTGACAAAGGTGCAAGTACCCCAGCGAGATCACCCACTGGGGGCAGTGGCCAGAACTGCTGCAGAGAGTGGACTGCTGTCCCCGAGCTCTAAAGGACCAGACAGCGTTCAGCCCACAAGGTGCTGGTCGTGAGCCCCTCACTCCTCCTGTGGCCAGCGTCCATGGCCGGGACCCACAGAGGGAGCCCATGTTGCCCCCGGAGGGTCTCAGCCTCCTTCCCTGAAATGCCTCCTACCTCACATGCCTGCCCCACCCTCTGCGCATTCCTCGCCCGAACCGCCTCTTCTCCCACCGACCACTCCTGCTTAAAATCAGCTTTGCTGCCCTGGGACTTACATGTAACCAAATGTACCCAATTTAATTGTACAGTTTGATGAGTTTTTTTTAATGCCGCCACCTGTCGCCTCCACTTTTGTCAAGGTGTAGAACATTTCCTTCAGGCCAGAGGTTCCTTGCCTCCCTTCCCAGGGGCCACCCCCTGTCTGGAGCAGGGCCACCCCTGCCCTGTGGTCTCACTAAAAACAGGTGGCGTGAAGGAACTGTACGGCATGTGCTCTCTGTGTCTGACTCTTACTCGTCCCTGCTGTGGTGTGTACCAGCAGTTAACTCCTTTTCAGTGGCGGAGTCGCTTTATTGAATGGCTGTGCCACACTTTACCCGTGCACCTGCTGCAGTGCGTGGGGCTTGTCTCCAGGCTCCAGCGATTCTGAATGAAGCCACCGTAAACACCTGCCCTCAGTGCGTCTTCGGTCTCTTGGGTAAATGCCTTGGGCGGCGTTGCCGGTCACAGGGTGTGGTCGGGTAGCTTATTTCCCTGACGACTGGTGATGGCGATCACCTCATGTGCTCATTTGCCATTGGGGTGTCTTCCTCAGTGCAGAGTCTGTGCCAAACTCTGCCCAATTTTACAGAATCTGCTGGTTCGTCCTTATTATTAAGTTGTAAGTGTTCTTTGTATAGTGTGGATACCACTCATATGTCATATATATAAGTGCAAATCTCTCTGTGACAAGCCTTTTTATCTTCTTAACAGTGTTTTTGGAAGAGTTGACATTTTTTAATTTTGATTAGATTCAATCGATTCATTTTTCTTTGATGGTTCTATCTAAGAAATCTTTGTCTAAACCCAAGGTCACACAGATTTTGTCCGATGCTTCCTTCTAAATATCTTATGGTTTTAACTTTTATGCTTAGTTCTATGATCCATTTCAAGTTAATTTTGAATGTACTGTGAGTTGTTCCAGCATCATTTGTGAAGATTATCCTTTCTCCATTGGATTACCCTTGCCAAACAAATCTACTGATGGTAAATGTGAAGATCTGTCTCTGCACTTTCTTATCTGTTCTATTCTTCTATGTTTATTATTATGCTAATAATAAATATGTTTATTATTTTACCAATAACACACTGTCTTGATTAATGTAGCTTTAAATTAAGTCCCGAAATCAAGAAATGCGAGTCCTCCAAATCTGCTTTTCTTTTTCCAAATCAGTTGGCTAATCAAGATCCTTCACATTTTCATATAGCTTTTAGAATATACTCTAGAATTAGCTCATTAGTGTCTACAGAAAAGCATGTTGGAATTTTTATTGGAATTGCACTGAACTTGTAGATAAATTTGGGAAGAGTTGACATTTTAACAATATGGAGTCTTTTAACTTATAGACACAATATGTCTCTCCGGTCATTTGGGATTCCTTTTTTCAACAATATGTTGTCATTTTCCAGACACAGACCATGCACATATGCTGTTAACTTAATATGCTATTTCACTGTTAATGCTTCAGTTGGTGGTATATTTATTTTCTTTTTGATTATTTAGCACTACCAGGTAGAAATACTATTGGCTTCTCTATACTGAGCTTGCCTCCTGTAACCTTGCTAAATGCACTGGAATTGAATAGTTTTTTGAGGTATATTCTTCCCTAGGATTAACCCCACTAGGTTAATCCCCACTAGGATTATATATAAACCCCACTAGGATTTCCAGTAGTCAAGGCATTGGGCTCTGTGTCTTCTTTGTGGGAAAAGTTTTAACCATGAATTTGATTTCTTCACTTGGCAGAGGGCTATACTAGTTTTCTATTTCATCTTGTATTAGTTTTATAATTTGTATTTTTCCAGTTAGTGGCCTGTTTCATCTAAGTCGTTAAATGTATCAGCATAAAGTTGTTTGCTTTCACCCTTTTTAATTCTTTTAGTCTATAGATCTGTGCGCGTAACCCGTCTTTCATTCATATTAGAAATTCATATCTTTTCTCTTGTTTTTTGATGGATAAAGCTAGAAATGTATCAATTTTATTGATTTTTCAAAAAAACCAAGTTTGGTTTATTGATTTTCTCTCATTGGTCCATTTTATGTTTGGCAGATGTCTACACTTCTTGATTATTTCCTTTCTTTTACTTATTTTTGGGTTCGACTTGTATTTCTTTTTATAGCTTCTTAAGGTAGAAACTTAGATAATCGATTTTAGTCCTGGCTTCTTTTAAAATATATGTCATTAGAGCTTTACATTTCCCCCAGTACACTGTGTTAGCTGTATCTCACAGAGTTTATTTTCACTTTATTCAAAATATTCCTAATTTCCATTGTGATTTCTTTGACTCAGGATTATTTCAAAGTGTGTTGTTTAATTTCCTGATGTTGGACAATTTTCCAGATATCTTTCAGGTAATGATTGCTGATTCTGTTGTGGTCAGACAACAGTCTCTGTATGATTTCAGTCCTATTAAATATATTGAGACCTGCTTAATGGCATAGCATATGATTTATTTTGGTGAATGTTCCATACGCACTTAAAAATGTAAATTCTACTGTTTTGGGGATAGTATATTGTATAAACATCAGTTAGTTCAGGTTAGTTTACAGTGTTTTTCCAGTTTTCTATATACTTATCAATTTCATCAAATTACAAAATATTTGGCCATTATCTCTTAAAATACCTTTTGCCCTCTCCCTCACTTGTACTTATTTGTTTATTTATTGAGGTTTTCCACTTGTACTTATGTTAGACCACTTAATTGTTTCCCAGCTGACTGAGACTCTGTGAAGTTTTTTACTTTTTATTTTCTTCTCACTGTCTTCTGGTTTGGATGATTTCCATGGCTTTGTCTTCAGGGTCACTGGCCTTTTCTTTGGCAGCGTCTAAAGAACTTTTAAGTGCGTCCTTCTAATTTTTTATTGTTGATGTTATACTTTTCAGCTTTCGGGTACCTTTTTGTTTTCTTTTGAGTTGTCCATTTCTCTCCTCATTATGTTCATGGTTTCCTTTAAATTCCTGGACATATTTGTAGTGGCTGTTTTAACTACCTTGCCTGCGAGTTCTATCAGCTCTGTCTGTGGGTTTGTTTCCGTAAACTGTCTTATCTCTTGGTTACGGGTGACATTTTTCTCTTTTTCATGTGTCTGCTCATATTTTCTTGAATGCCAGACTTGAATAAGATAAAACCATTAGACTGTTGAATGTTGTACTTTGTTCCCTTTTTTTGTAGGGTGCTGAACTTTGTTTTGCTGGCAGTTACTAACTGCGGATCAGCTGATGCTCTCGATGCTTTTGTGCTTGTTTTCAAGTTTTGTCAGGACAGGTTAGAGCAGGCTTGACTCTTGGAGAGGTTCAGCACTGCCGTTAAAATGTGACCCTTCCGCGATCTGTACTGAACGCCTCTGGTGTCCAGCGAGGTCCCTCCCTCCGGTTATTTGGAAGTCTAAAGTCTTTTACCCTTGCGTACGTGCAGTTGTTCTCCGTGACGGCTCTGCAATTGTTCTTGTCCAGCTGCATGGGGTTCTGAGCTGTGAATGAATGGATTAGGATTCAGCAGTGGACCCTCAGGAGGCTTTCTCTGTGTATTTCTCCCCTCTCCTGTGTCAGCCCCATAGATTCCAGCTGCCTCATTGTCCATGAACTCTGATTCCTACCTCTTTAGCTCAGCAAAACCCCCATGCTATTTATGATCCCTCCATGTGCTGTGGCCTGGACACTCTCTCAGCCATCAAGCCAGGGCAATTAAACAAGTCTCAGTGTAGTTAATAGGCTTGAAATCACAGAGAGAATGTTGTTCTAACCACAACAGAATCAGAAATCATTCACAGAAAGTTACCTGGAAAGGTGTCCACCGTTAGGACATTAAATGGCAGGGCTTCTCTCCTTTGTTTCCCTCCCCGAAGGGACCCCAGCACTGTACTCTCAGTTGTCTAGTGCCTGAAACCTGGCTCTTTATATCTGCCGTCCCATTTTCTAATTACGTAGGGCAGGAGGAAGAGTCAGGTCCACCATGGCTCAAAGTAGCGCCTGACTCCTCGTTTTCAAGAACTCTGCTTCTCTTCCATCCTATCCCTTGCTTCCCTCTTCCGCTCTACAAGTTCTTTCCTGACTCTGAAGCTGCGTGTGCCTGATTCCACTCTGGGAAATGCTCCAGCTAAACTGAAGCTCGGACTGAGACATACCTCCCCCAGGGCTGCACTATACCACCAGCGTTCTCCCAGGAGGGCTGGACCCTGGAGATCCAACCGTGGGTCTTGGAGAGACATGAGGAATCTCAGCCTCACTTGTTGGGGGCTCCGGGCTCCATGAGAAATGTCACCGATTCCCATTTCACCCAGGCTTCAGTGGTGTCCTGTTCACACAGACCCCATGGTAATTATGTCTGTGGGGAAGGTACAGAGTCAAAGCAAGAAAAAGAACTATTCGGTGAGTAATGGTACAGGAAGGTGAAGGGCCACTCCATGATGGCCCCAAATGGCCAAAGACCTGTGAAACCTGTCCCTGGGAAACCTGGAGGCCAGAGGAAAGCACACGGGGTCCTGCTGGATGGCAGAGTGTGATGACAAAGGGCAAAGGTAGATGGGCAGTCAAGAGAAATGGCAATAAAGACACGTGGCCATGAATGCGGTGCTCAGTTCAGCAGTGTTTATTGGTCACTTTGCTCAAGTGCATCCAGATCAAGCTCAGGGTCAGAGACTGATGGAGGCTGAGCAGGCCCTCATGGGGCGGGACGTAAGGAGGGACCACTGCCATGAGGACTGCCTAGGTGCCCCTCCAGAGCTGTAGCGTTGAGTATGATCATTTGGTTCTTCTACTTCGTAAGGCTCAGGAAATGGTCTAAGTGCCGGAGCATTGCAGGGCATGGCAGTCAGCTTCCAAGTGGGACCTGACCCTGACCCGGGTGAGGGCAACCTCCTGACATGGCTCAGGCCCATGAGGGGTGGCTGGGAGACCCACAGTCACAGGGGTGGGGCCTGAGCCTGGCTAGCCTTGGGGAGATATGCCCAGGCAGCAGCAGAACTTCAGGGCCAAGGTGGGGACACAGCAGGCTGGATGAGAGTACACAGGGCAGCAGATAAAGGACATGCAGGAGGCCAGGAAGCAGCAGCTGAGCTAGCAGCAGGAGGGGGCACAGCAGGAGGAGACAGGCACACAGCAGGCGGGTCTGCACACAGGGCGGCAGATGAGGGACATACAGGAGGCAGGGCGGCAGCAGCTGGGCTGGCAGCAGGAGGAGGTGGGGGCACAGCAGGCAGGTCTGCACACGGGGCGGCAGATGAGAGACACAGAGGAGGAGGGTCTGCAGCAGGAAGAGAGGCAGGGGGTGGGCTGGCAGCAGGAGGGGGCTGGGCAGGGGGAGGCCCCAGAGCAGACAGACACACAGCACACAGGCTTGCAGCAGACGGGCCTGCAGCAGATGGGCTTGCAGCAGACAGGTGTGCAGCAGACGGGCCTGCAGCAGATGGGCTTGCAGCAGATGGGTGTACAGCAGACGGGTGTGCAGCAGACGGGTGTGCAGCAGGCCTGCTGGCAGGGGGAGGAGGTGCAGCAGGAGGGCTGGCAGCAGCTGGGGACACAGCAGGTAGATGGGCAGCAGCTGGGGACACAGCAGGTAGATGGGCAGCAGCTGGGGACACAGCAGGTGGATGGACAACAGCTGGGGACACAGCAGGTGGACTGGCAGCAGCTGGGGGCACAGCAGGTGGACTGGCAGCAGCTGGGGACACAGCAGGTGGATAGGCAACAGCTAGGGGCGCAGCAGGAGGGCTCACAGCAGCTCTCTGGACAGTCATCCACCTGACAGGAGGAGTCGGTGCAAGAGTCACTGGAACCGGGCAGGCAGACACGGCTGCTGTAGCTCAAGTCATTGGAGCAGACGGACAGGGTGGAGGCGACCATGGTGGGTGGTGGAGCTGGAGGTGAGCTGGGAGGAGTGTGTGAGTGTGTGAAGGTGAGTGAGTGTGTGAGGTGCTGGGACTGTCCAGCTTTTATACCCCTCCCTGGGTGTGTGTGTTGTCCCAGCAGCAGGCTCACACACCTCTTCCTTGTTGCTGGTGAGGGAAGAAGAAGTAGCAGGTGTTTTAGTCCTAGAAGCCATTGCTCAGCTCACAAAATTCTTAGAATTAGCTTGGGAGTGCTCGCCCATTTCCAATCCCAGAAGGTAACCTTGGGGTGGAGTGTAGGTCCTCATTTCTTAGCGGGACCCCTGGGGGCTGAGGCAGAACCCAGTGTGTGTCGTGCTAGATCGTGGTCTCTGGTCACGCAGCCCCGTGGTGGGCGCCCTGCTGGTGGTGCCGGGTCACGTGCCCGGTGGTTGGAAGCTTATTTGGTTTCTAAATAAAGACAACCTGAGTCACCACGTGCAGCCTGAGGCTGCCATAACAAAGCACCACAGCCTGCTGGGCTCACTCACACGCAGAAGTGTGTGTTGTCACAGTCTGGGGGCCAGAAGTCAGAGGTCAAGGTGTCCGCAGAGTTGGATCTGAGGCCGAGAGGAGAATCTTCCCCCACTCAGCCCCAGCTCCGGGTGGTTGCCGGCCATCTGTGGGCTCCTTGCCTTGTAGAAATGTCACTCCGATCTTGGCCTCCCTGCTCACAAGGCCTTCTCCCTGTGTGCCTCTCAGTGTCCGAATGTCCCCCTTTTACGAGGACAAAAGTCATACTAGATTAGGACCCACCATAATGACCTCATTTGAACTTGATTGCACCTGACAAGACTGGATTTCCAAACAAGGTCACATTCACAGGTCCCAGGGAGAGGGCCACAGCAACATTTTGGGTACAGAATTCAGCCCATCACAAGCACCAGCTCTGAAGCGGACACACTGTCAGAGCCCAGGATGGAAGGAGAGGTTGGGCGGGGCTCCTTTCTCGGGGCCTCGGGTCTGTAGCAGGTGCAGGACAGGGTGCAGGCAGCATGCACGTGACTTCTGCTTGTCCAGGAACAGCTTGATTTAAAAAAAAAAAACTTTATTTGATCAAGTAATCATTAAATAGTGCAGGGAATTTACATATACCCCTTGCCTTCTTACATAACCGCAGATCAATTACCGCATTTTAGAAACCACATTGCTCCCTTACTGTTCACTACAGGACGGACCGCACTGGGTTCACCAGCTCCCGTGAACGTCCTCCCCTGTCCCCGACCCCGCACGGCGTTGCTCAGGTCTTCCTCTCCCGCCAGGGGCAGTCGCTCAGTTTCCGTGCGCTTTCCTACTTTGACACTGCTGAGGAGCACTGGTCAGGGGTACTGCGGAATGACCCTCAGTTTGGGTTTGTCTGATGTCCTTTTCACAATGACTGGGGCTGCTCTATTTGGGGGCAGCACCTCGCAGAAGTCACGTGTCCAGTGAGGCAGGGGTACAGGCTGTCCGTGTGTCTTATCTCTGGGAATGCGACCGTTCTTCGCTTTGCAATGAATACACATTTGGGGGAGACTGTGTAAGACTCTGCAAACACCCTGTTTCTGCTGAAACGTCTGCTCCTGGCTTCAGTGCTGTCCGGGGACGGTGCCTGCAGCCACTGTCCCTGCGGTGTTTTCAGGGTGGTCGTTTTCCCTCCTCAGGCCGTCATCGCCAGTTACTAGTTACAGTTCTTCTGTAAGGAAGAGGTGTCCCTTCTCCTCCACTTGTTTATTTGTTCTGTTATTTATTTCAATATGGACTAAAGAGTGTCTGTTTTGCGCTGGCTGGTGTGGCTCAGTGGACTGAGCGCCGGCCTGAGAACCAAAGGGTCGCTGGGAACTGGGGGCAACCGCACACTGATGTTTCTCTCCCTCTTTCTTGCTCCCTTCCCCTCTCTCTAAAATTGAATAAACAAAATCTTTTTTTAAAAAAAGAGTATCTCTTTTATTGAGTTGCATGACAATATTATCAGTTTCTAACTTTGTCTTTCAAACAGTTCCAACCTTGACCAGTGGGAGCTCCTTCTTTCTGCTCTTGGACCCCTGAGGCTCACTGCCTCTCACCAATGTCTCACTTCCAATGTGGGCTTGGCCTTGACCTTCCCCTGTGCCCTCCCTGGAATCACCGGCTTCTCCATGGAGCACTGGTCCCTTTTAGTGGGTGATGGCATTCAGAGACCAGGATCTGGAGCTAAGTGTGCTCATTACTTCTAGGGTATCACTTCTCCCAGGCCCTCCCCGTGGGCAGAGCGAGGGGGCACATGTATGTGTCCTCACACATGCCTGACTTGGGGACATGTTCAGTCTTTCCCTTACGAACCGCGTTAGCTCCAGTGTTTTCTGGTGGGTCTCTCTCAGGCTAGAAGTTCCTTTCATTGCTGAGAGGTCCTATCAAGGACAGATGTTGGATTTCACGAAACGCTTTTTTTATATCATAGGGTGTTCTTTTTTAAGTCCGTTAATATGGTGAATTATGTTAACTGATTCTTTTTAACTACATTTTGAAATAGTTATAGATTTACAGGAAATTGTGAAGCTAGAACTGAGTTCCCAGGAGAGCCCCTTGGTTGTGATGCATGGTCCTGTTTGTATGTTGCCGGACTTGACTTGCTAATGTTGTACTTGAGATGTTCATGCCGGGATTCACGAGGCCGCTGGCCTGTAGTTTTCTGCGGCTGTGATGTCGGCGGCTGTGATGACGCCGCTCTCGTGAAGGCGGCTGGCAAGCAGCTCCTCCTTTCCCATTTGCTATAAGAAATGGTGTCGAGTTGGCACTTTGTCTTCTTTAAATGTTTGGTAAAATTTTCTAAGAAACTGGAGTTTTCTTCCATAGATATCAGACAGACCAGGTATCTGTTTCTTATTTAATGAGTTTTGATAGTTTGTGTCAGTTGACGAATGGATTCATTTCCTTTAAGGTTTTGAATAATAAGCCTAATGCTGTGTGTAGGCTTTCCTCGTTATCCTTTTTATTTCTGAAAATGGTGAATAATACCCACTATTTTTTGTTGATATTGATAAATTAATCCTTTAATATTTTCCCTGGTCAGTGTGGCTAGAAGTTTTTCAATTACATTGATCTTCTCAAAGAACCAGCTTCGATTTCATTGACTTTTCTCTTGTTTTCAGTGACCTTGACCTTGATTTCTGCCCTTGTGCTTCCTCTGTTCCCCCAGGTTTTCATTTGCTCTTCTTTTCCAAGTTTCTTCTGTCGAAGCTCAGGTGGCTGATCGGGTACCTCCCTTTTCTGACAGAAGCTCTTACTACTCTAAATGGCCCCCTCCTTCAACATGTCCCCAAGGCCATCCTGACGACAGTCCTGGGCTGAAGCCTCGGGCTTTGCGTGAGCTGATCTCCAGGCCTCTCCCGGCCCTGATCCTATAATTCCTGGATTCTTACCGTGTTTTAAGGGTAATAGAGTTGATGAGTTGGGAGTTCACACGCAGTGGGTTTGAAGGCAGATAAGGCTCTAGGTGCTGAGCGGATAGGCTCCTACACCCCACAGCCTGAGGTCCTTGCAGCGGGATTCACCCGCGGTTCACATTCTCACTTGCCAGGAGGACGGCAGATAAGGAAACACGGAGAGCTGGCTGGATGGCAGGTGATCATGCCTGGCAGGAGGGAGCAGTGTTTTTACTGCAAAGGTCTCGGGGGGCAGGGACTGCCCCTTCATCTTTGCCTTGCCCACCTCTCGGCGCCTGGCAGAGGCGGGTCCGGGAGGAGACATGTCCTGTGGGTGGGACCCTGAGAGCCAGGAAGCATCTTGTCCTGGAAGAGCCCATCACCCCCTGCCCTGCAGCCTGTGTGCCATCACTCTGTTTTCTGTCCCCAGAACATCCGTGTTCCCCTGAGGCCGGGGTCACTGTGCCTAAAGGACAGCATTTGACAAGGGTGGAGAGAAGGGTTCAGGTTTTGAGCTGTGAAGTGTGGGGCCAGCAGATGGACTCGATCCTCATGTTCTGTGTGTGGACTTTCCCGCGCCGCTGACCAAGGCACCCCAATGCCCTGTTACTTAATTACATAACATGAACTTCCCATCAGCTGTGTACCAGCCACGTGGATCTTACTCAAGAAACCTGCTTAGCCAGCCTGGCGGCCGGCCTTCCTGCAGGCAAATGCAGGTCCTTCTGCAAACAAACGCAGGCGGGAAGTTAAACATTTCCTCACAAGTGGCCCAGCACAGGGTTGACTGTGTCGTCAAGGATGGGGATCCCTTTCTAGGGCAGTCTCGGTGAGGCAGTCCGTGTTGGGGGCAACTTCTGCCTGCCAGATAAGATTGCCAGTCCCTTCTGCCTGCCAGATAAGATTGCCAGATAAGATTGTACAGCCCTACACAGAAGAGGGGCACCACCTTTTGGGCCTGTCAAGGAGACCAAGCCCCTGAGTGGTCAATGGGAGGCTGCAGGACACAGCGGGGCCCAGGAGAGCTGGGTGCAAATGCCACCGTCCCCGCTGTGCCTGACCCTGCGGACGAGCTCCTGTATTCTGGGCGCCTTTGACTCCAAGGCGCTGAGGTGGACTTTGGGGGGCGGGGGTGCAGGACTGAAGGAGCAGGTGTTTTGGATTAAAATTATTGGTGTGTGGAGAGGACTTCACCCACGCTGGTCCGGGGAGCACGCTGGGCCACGTTTACTGGGTTATCGTGGGTGTCATTGCTCTCTCGGGGCCTCCCTGCAGCTTCGGTGGCCGGGTGACCACACTGCCTTGGGCTTTCCAGGCTGCGGATGTATCCGCGCCGCAGCCCCAGAGAGCCCGGTGGTCCCACTCAGAGCCCAGGGCCAGCCTTGTCCCCCGCCCTTGACTTCCTCTAAAACAAGTTCAGAAAAGCAGGTTCGAGTGCTCAGACAGGACACGACTCATTTTCCTATTTGTTTTCCATCTGTGTGTGTTTCTCCTTCCCTCCCTTAACGAGGATAATAGGAAAAAGTAGTATCTTCCTGCTGTTGTAATCTGCATCTCTCCAACTCACACGCCTTGAGCATTTCATCACATGCGCGTGAGCCGTTTGGTTCCTTCTTTTGTAAGTTGCCTGCTTTTGTTCTTTTCTGAGGATCGATTGCGCTAATGTTTTCCTTGTGGGTTCTCGGGTTCACCATTCCGTCAGTACTCTTGTCATTTCTAGGCATGACAGACACCTTTCCTGACCATCCCGTGGTTATCACACTGCCCAGGGTGTCCTTCCTGAGCAGAGAGTCCTGTTCTGATGTGACTTCTTCCTGACGGTTTGTGTTTGTTGAGTTGCGGACTTCTATAACCCGAGGTCACAAAGACAGCCCCAGCTCCTCCCTCTGACTTGGGAGTTTCACCTCTCACCCCTCCTGGAGTTGACAATGGCGTCTCCTGTTCAGGGAGGATTTCGGCTTGACTTTCCTCCCCACAGAGCCCAGCTTTCCCATCACACCCACTGGTGCAACCCTCCCTCCCGCTGATCCCTGTGGTGCCTGGGCTGCTTACCTGTGGGGCCCTCTGAGCTCTCTGGTCTCTTCTCATCATGGCTCCACCTGCCTCTTCTCGGGCCCAGACTGGACTACTTCGTTATTCTGGCTCTGTAGCCAGTCTGACTGTCCCGTAGGACAACGCCTCTAATACCCTAACCTAGATTCTTGGGAAGAAACTGCTCCTGTGCCCCAGGCACACAATTAAAATCAACAATATCCACAGAGCGAAGAGGATTTTATTGACCACTTAGTTCTTTCTCCCCTCCTGCCTCAGTAGGGGGCCCCTTCCCAGCGACTGTCTAACCTGGCTCAGGGCCTCACACCTGTGCTTCCCGTGAAGGCAGCTGCCCCTCCTGAAAACCCGACTCGTCACGGGCGCCAGCACAGAAAGCCTCCCCGGGCAACGAATCCGGGACACGTGGAGCCGAGCTCCTGACCAGAGGCCTAGGCGGCTTCCGTCAGGCCTGGTCCTCGTGATCACAAAGGCTTCACCCCTCCGCCGCACACCAGGCGTGGGGCGCGGCCTGGGCACTGCCTTCCCGCCGGCTGCATCTGCCTCCCGAGCCTGGTGCCTGCCTTCGGAGGCCTCTTTCTGGGGGCCTTGAAGGTACCTTTCCTGACTCCAACTCGGTGCCTAGCACTTCCACTCTCAGCCCTTCCTCCCCTTCCTTCCTGCAGGAATCATTTGTCCTGGGCTCCCTCACCTGTCCCTCACCATGTCTCTCACCATGTCTTTCTGTGGGGGTGACGGGGGAGCGGTCAGGGCCTCCTCTGGTTCAGCCTCCTGGTTATGCTACCACAGTGACTACAGTCCTTGCTGTTCCTTCTGGGCCTTCCGGGGGGCCGCTCGGCTCCTCTGACACCAGGCAGCTCCGCTCTTTCTCCACCTGCTGATGGGGGGCAAGATGCCACCTGCCCATTTTTTAGAAATAAATAAATTAATTATTGATGATACTATTACAATTGTCCCAGTTTTCTCCCCTTTGCCCCCCTCTGCCCACCACCCCTACTCCCTCCAACGATCCCTGCCTCCTTTGTTCACGTCCCTGGGTCCTGTGTATAAGTTTTTTGGCAACTCCATTTCCTATACTTGCTCTTAACATCTGTTCTACCACGACCAATTTGTGCTTCTTAATCCCTCCACCTTGTCCCCTAGACCCCCCCTCCCACTGGCCACATCCCGATGTTCTCCATGTCTGTGACTCTGTTTCTGTTCTGCTTGTTTGCTTAGTTTGTTTTTTAGATTCAGTTGCTGATAGTTGTGAGTTTGTTGTCATTTTAATGTTCATAGTTTTGGTATTTTTCTTTTTCTTAAATAAGTCCCTGTAATATTTCATATAATAATGGTTTGGTGATGATGAACTCATTTAGTCTTGCCTTTCCTTGTCTGGGAAGCACTTTATCTGCCCTTCGATTCTAAGTGATAGCTTTGCTGGTGACCCATTTGAAAAAATAATAAAAGAAAACTTCCCTATTTGGTGAAGAAAATAGACATGCAAGTCCAGGAAGCACAGAGAGTCCCAAACAAGATGGATGCAAAGAGGATCACACCAAGACACACAATTAAAATGCCAAAGGTTAAAGACAAAGAGAGAATCTTAAAAGCAGCAAGAGAAAAACAGATAGTTACCTACAAAGGAGCCATGATAAGACTGTCAGCTGATTTCTCAAGAAACTTTGCAGGCAAGAAGGGATTGGCAAAGAGTATTCTAAATCATGAAAAGCCAGGACCTACAACCTAGATTACTCTAACCACCCGTCCATTTTAAAGGTGAGGAAACTGAGGCCCAGAGAGCATCA
>PVJI01019756.1:0-30512 GCA_004026765.1 Micronycteris hirsuta
AGGTTTGCTCAAATAATCACTGCTATTATTGATAAATATTTATAGCACTCCTCAAAATACACTAATTTCTGGGATCCACTTAATCCGAGGTACTTTCAGGATTCCTTTAATTGTGCTTTTCATTCTAATACTATACAGATATAGCAATGGTAGATAAACAATATTACAGCTTAAATTGGGGGAAATTATGAGAAAATGGAACCACAGATAACCATATGACTTGGTCACCAAATGTTCATAAAACCTCTATCTGCAAATCTTTATTGGTTTAGATACTGACTGAGATGCAGAAAAGGTTACTTCCTTACACTCACTGCTTGTCAGGAGTTTATGTTTACTTGGCTTAAATAACCATATCATATACAAGTACTAATACAATTTTTAAAGTAGCAAATAACTAACATCTGAGTTATAGTTTGTGGCAGACAGTTATATAAAAAAAGAGAAACTTGCAATCTATACGTAGTTGGTCTGTGAAGGTCTTTCGAGAGATTATATTTGTGAAAAGGCATTTGACATAGGAAAAAAAAAAAACATTATTCTGGTACTAGAGTATATCATGATTAAATATCCAGATTTAGTTGGACCCAAAGAGCAGATGCCCTTCTACATAAAGTTGACAGGTTTAGCAAAAAAGAAATATAGAATGCTCAGTTAAATTTTAATTTCAATTACAAAATAAATAACTTTTAGTATAACTGTGTCCCATAAAATATTTGGGACATAACTTACACTAAGAAATCATTCATTGTTTACCTGACATTCAAATTGATTGGGATTTCTGTATTTTATATGGCAATCCTGTTAAGAAAGAAATGAGTAACTGTTAAAACAACCACTGAGGTCAAATAAATGTCAAGAGAGAGCCCTGGTTGGTGTGGCTCAGCGGGTTGTACATGGCCTGCAAACACTGGTTCGATTCCCAGTCAGGGCACACACCTGGATTGTGGTCCAGGTCCCCTGTTGGGAGCATTTGAGAGGTAACAAATTGATGTTTCTCTCACACATAAATATTCTCTCCCTCTCTTCCTCCCTCCCTTCCCCTTTCTCTAAAAATAAATAAATAAAATCTTTTTTAAAATGTCAAGGGACAGATCAGCAGTTCTGGGGCTTTTGAAGAAAACTTAATAGCATAAAGCCAACAAGGAAGAACTTTTCTACATCCCTTACCCCCAAACTCCCCTTCCTCACTCTGGAGAAATCACAGACTTCAGTTTTAAGCTAATAAAGAAGATAAAAAGTTAGTTATAAAATGAAGAGAGAATGTGCCTTTCCTGAACCTTAAGCAGTCAGCTGATAGCAGGTCCCAAAGTAGGTAAAAAAAAAGAAAAATTTACATCCAATTTAGATTTTTAATACACATAACTTGATATTATAAATTCTGAATTGAAACTATGATTGTTATGTCAAGCAATGTTAGGATATTTTATCATCTATAAGTCAGCAGAAAAGTCATAGGAGAAACCAAGTCTTTATGTGAGGACAGGGGAAGGACCATCTCCACTGAATAAAACTTAAGGGGTGGTACTGCCCAGGTAGCTCAGATGGTTAGAGCATTGTCCCTATATGCTAAGGTTGCAGGTTTGATCCCCGGTCAGGGCACATGTAAGAATCAACTAAAGAATGCATAAATAAGTGGAACAACAAATCACTGTCTCTTTCTCTCTCTCTCAAAATCAATAAATAATAAAAAGAAAACTTAAGGGGCAGGTGAGGCAAAGAAAGAAACAAACAAAGAAAAGAAAGGTAAGGGGCTGATAAGATGGGGAGAAAATAGCAATTAAGGGTTGTACAAATGTCCTAGACAGACCCAGACACTACTTTCTAAGCAAACTTGTCTCCAGTGTGGAATGCCATGGCCTAGCTGAGCTTATTTACACCTCACAGCATAATATGTGCAATATATTTGAATATTTTTGCATATACATTTACATATCTTATACATTTACATATCTTATATATCTTATATATATATTCTTGTATAATAGATTATGGTTAGTTTCATTACAGGAAAGGGTCAAACGTCTCCTTTGGGTCCCTTGAGTAGAAGGCCAGCTATGGCTTCTGAGAAACTGGCCAACCCCTGAAGTGCAGTCTTGCCTGCCTAAAGAGAATAAGCCTAATAAATCAGAAATATTTGACCTGTGAATTATTCTGATGATCAGAGAGAGGAGAGCATCCGCAGTGATGGGTTTTAGAATTTTTTAAGAACTAAGAAAAAATGTTTACATTTAAATAAAATGTAAATATCCCCTAAAATAGAATAGTCCATATTCCTAGAATAATAATGAGAGGATTAGACTGATACACTACGTGCAAATGTACCCTGTTATGTGGGGGAAAGTTACATCAATAAAATTAAGATGGCATTTTTAAAGCTTAATTATGGCTATGTAATTTTTTATTATCAGTAGTGTTGTATCAGCTAGTATATTTATACATGTGACAAGGCATAAAGTGAAACACAGAAGTCTCCCACTCATATACCCATATGAGTGGGTATATGGATGCACCTCAGTTCATTCCCCAGAGTCAACCACCTTCAATAGTTTCTGTTAGATCCTTCAGGTAAACATAAAATTCTCTGGTGTAAACTTAGGCTTCTAATTCTCGATTTATCTTGACTCCCATAAAAAAAAGTGAAACACGTCAACAGATAAGGAAGAAACACTTGATAAATCCATCAACCATTTATGATAAAAACACTCAGCAAAGTGGGAATACAGGAAATACACCTAATCATAATAAAGGCCATATAAGACAAACTCACAGCTAGAATCATACTCAATGGGCAAAAACCAAAATGTTTTCCTTAAGATCAGGAACAATGATGTCCACTATCACCATCTTATTTAACATAGCACTGCAAGTCCTAGCCATAGTAATTAGACAAGAAGAAAAAATGAAAGGCATCCAATTTGGAAAGGAGAAAGCGAAACTATCATTATTCCTGGATGACATGATAGTGTACATAGAAAACCCAATAGCCTCCACTAAAAAACTACTTGATCTAATAAGTGAATTTGGTGGACTAGCAGGATACAAAGTCAGTATTCAAAATTGATGGCATTTTTGTACACCATAATGAATTATCAGAAAGAGAAATTAAGAAAAAAATTCCATTCAATATAGCACCAAAAGAAAATGAAGTACCTAGGAATAAATTTAATCAAGGAGGTAAAAGACCTGTACTCAGAAAACTTCAGAACATTGAAGAAGAAATAGAAGATACAAATAAATGGAAGCATATATCATGTTCATGGATTAGAAGAATTAACATCATTAAAATGTCCATACTACCGTATGGACATTAAGCAATCTATAGATTCCTGTTAAAATACCAATGGCATATTTCACAGACCTAGAGCAAACATTTTAAAAAATTTATATGGAACCAAAACTGGCCCTGAATAACCTCAACAATACTGAGAAAGAGGAACAAAGTAGGAGGGGTCATTATACCTGATATCAAAATACACTACAAGGCCACTGTAATCAAAACAGTCTGGCACTGGCACAAGAACAGACACATAGATCAGTGGAACAGAATAGAGAGCTCTGAAATAAACCCATTTCTCAATGGTCAATTCATATTTGACAAGGGCACATGAGCATACAATGAAGTAAAGACAGTCTCTTCAATGATGGTATTAGGAGAAGTGGACTGGTACATGCAAAAAAAAAAGAAAGGAAGGAAGGAAGGAAGGAAGGAAGGAAGGAAGAAAGAAAGAAAGAAAGAAAGAAAGAAAGAAAGAAAGAAAGAAAGAAAGAAAGAAAGAAAGAAAGAAAGAAAGAAAGAAACTAGACTACCAACTTACACTATAAACTCAAAATGGGTGAAAGACTTAAATATAAGTCATAATACCGCAAAAATCCTAGCAGTAAACATAGGCAGTAACATTTCAGATATCTCATGTAGCAATATTTTTGCTGATATAGCTCCTAGGGCAAGGGAAATAAAGAAAAAATAAATGCATGGACTGCATCAAATTAAAAAAGTTTCTGCACGGCTAAAGAAACCATCATCAAAATGAAAAGAGAATCAACTGTATGGGAGAGTATATGGCCAATAATACATTGGCCAAGGATTTAATTGCCAAAATATATGAAGAATACATATAACTCAACACTAGAAAGACTAACAACCCAGTTAAAAAACGGGCAAAGGACCTGAATAGACACTTCTGAAGAAGGACATACAGATGGCCCATAGGCATATGAAAATATGCTCAACATCACTTAACCATCAGAGAGAAGTAAATTAAAACAACAATGAGATATCACCCATACCTGCAAAAATTACTATCATTAATAATTCAACAAACAGCAAGTGCTGGAGAGGATGTAGAGAAAAGGGAATCCTCATACACTGTTGGTGGAAACGCAGGCTGGTGCAGCCACTACAGAAAACATTATGGAATTTCCTCAAAAAATAAAAAATGGAACTACCTTTTGACTCAGTGGTTCCACTGCTGGGAATATATCCTAAGATTCCCGAAACAGCAATTCAGAAGACGGTCAGCACCCCTATGTGCATAGCAACGCTATTTACAATAGCCAAGATCTGGCAACAGCCTAAGTGCCCATCAGTAGAAGAGTGGATTAAAAAACTGTGGTACATTTACACAATGGAATACTGCTCAGCAGAAAGAAAGGAGCTCCGACCTTCCATGGCAGCATGCATGGAACTGGAGAGTATTATGCTAAATGAAATAAGCCCGTCAGTGACAGACAAATACCAGATGATCTCACTTATAAGAGGAATCTAATGAACAAACTAAACTAATGAGCAACATAGAACCAGAGCCATAGAAGTGTAGAATGGATTGACAACTGTAAGAGGGGGTGAGAGAGGTGAGATTGTTTGAAAGAAAGTGAAGAGATTAGTCAAAGAACATACATGAAGGGCCCACGGACATGGACAACGGTGTGGGGGATGACTATGGAAGTGGGGAGTGGGCAGGATGGAGCGGGGGAAATTGGGAAAACTGTAATACAATAAACAATAAAAAACATTTTGAAAGACAATTCCCTTTTCCTATCTTAGCACCACCCTCTTACTGTTGATATTTGAAAGTTATATTATTATTTCTTTCTTTTTGATTGTACATTCAATTATATACTTATATACTTCTTTGCTGTAGTATCAACTACATGGTATTTGGCTCTCCACTTTATAATTACTTGCACTGTTACCATTTATTGTATATTGAAAATATTGAAATAACCACAATTTAGTTTTTGTTAAGTTATTCCCTGATTGATTCTAACATGAACTAACACACACAAAAAGGAGTAAACAGAGTTTACATAGTTAAGACCATGTTGAAATTATTTGCTCTTGAACCAGGTATTATGAAGGGAAGATGAAATATACCTGCCAATCTTCCAAGGGCATCACCGAGTAGCTGTATACATCACTCCTCTCTACATGCTACTGGCCAGAACTCAGTCACACGGTCTCATCCAGATGCAAAGGGAATTTGGAAATGAAGCTTTTATTTAAAAAAGTCTTCAGCCTAGTTAAGGGGACACCCAAGATCTTTGCCTGCTGGGTTTCAGACTTGCCAAACCCCAGCCCTATGAATTTCTAATTTTCCAGCCTCTGTAATCACATTATATAAATACACATGTTCACATTTTATATGTATAGAACATACTTAGACCATGTAGATAAAGTCATAATATGTAGTTTTGTTCTTTGAGGTAGGTTCCAAGTCTGTGCCTGAGTTGTACAATACTTTTTATCCTGAGAGAAAGTATCCAAATACGTGTGGATACATGTTGGGGAGAGGTGTGTCTGTGTGTATTTTAACCTCCTATTGGTTCTGAAACAGATGGGGAAATTTTAATCAAATGAGAAAAACTGATAGCAAAAAAGTTCTAAAAATCACTCCGTTCATTTGGATATAATTAATGCAGACAGCCATTTGAGGTCACAAACTAATTTTTCCTCAACTAAACAGATTAAATCTAATAGTTACATTAGTTAAATCAGACAGAAATGTGGGTCCCCTTGGCAGGGTTTAAAAAATGGGTTTCAGTTATTATTAGACTCCTGAAAATTACCAAGTTTGAAAAGAAGAAGACATTCAGACATATCAAAAAAAAAAAATAATAAAGTTTTCTCAGGATCCAAATCAAATGGAACAAAAACTCTGTTAAACATAAATTGATATTTTAAAATGGAATTCTTTCTTAAAGTAACTCTTAAAATAACAACTTTCAAATCTTGACCACACTTTGAGTCAACAAGAGTTGTCTTCATTATGACTTAAAAATAAGTATTATTAAGTATGCATTCCACCTTACAAGGTGGTTGAATTTGGTTTTACCTTCAAATACCTCTCCTTCATCTGAGATATATGATTATTTTACTAATTAAAGCAAACTAGGCTTCAAAACACTGTAGAGCCAACATTTCACTATCTTAAAAAGTGTGCAGTCTGCACCTAATTTTAGATCACATTTAACAAGAGGAAGAACCAGTATAAATGGACAACCATGTTAGAATCCCATGTTAATTTTCATATATGAGTATTTTTACCTTTCTGATTTAATCAATTAAAATCTACAATGAACAGCTAATCAATTAAAAGAAAAATATAAAAGCAATTATGTGTTATTCAAAAACACTTTGATACTTTCTTTTAAACCAATGTGATGTGCTATACGGAGTGCTTTTCAGTCAACACCATATAGAAATCAAGTTGCCTCCAAATTAATATTCATAACTCCATCTCGATCCTGTCATGAAAGAAGGTAAATGGCAGGTTGAAGAGTCACGAAAGCGCCTTACACAGGGTTCTCAGTGCGTTGGAACACAGGACAAAAGCAGAAATAAAATTACACTAAGGATTTCTTCGATTGGTTAGTTGTGTAGGTTTAAAAAACAAAATTAGAAGCAGGAAGGCTTCCATCCTGTGAAACACATATGTATTAAGCAGACAAGATCATTACATGTAGTTATATTCTTTAAGGTATGTTCAAACTCTGTGCTTCTATTGTTACGTTTTATCTTAAGATGACAAACTATCCTTTGACTATATCCAGTTGACCCCCTCCCCAATTTAATTTGGCTTCTGCACTAAAAATTAAGTTTCTGATTTAGTTCCTGACTTTAAAAAATTAAAACAATACATAAAAATATTGGGATTTCTTTATGCTTTTGAAAAAATCATACTTACCAATGCTGAAAAAGAACTGATGGTGAAAATGGGCTTCCGTTGAGTGGCAACTGCTGCCTTTGGAAAGGCACTTGCTCGCCCAGCGACAATTCTCTCTCCTCTGTCTTTCCTCTTTCTCCTCTGTCTTTCCTCTTTCTCCTGCCGCCTCCCCCCATTTTCCCTCCTGAGTCTGCATCTCTGACTCTGCTAATCCATCTCCCTTGCATCTGCAGACTCTGTTTGCCATCCCAGGTCACAAATATTACTATTATTTTGTTTTACCGTCCTCTTTCTTTTGCACTTTTTTAAAATAAATAAAGTTGTGTTAAGTGGTAAGGGCTATTCATTTCTTTCAAAGAAGAACATATTTGATTGACAGATTGTATAAAGCACGGTTCATTTATCCAGAAGGCTTATTATGAAACCATTAAAAAGAAAATGTTCAAAATATAATGTAAGGTGACCAAAAATGTAAAAACTATATAATATGCATAAAAGTATGCTCTTAAGCTTTTCCACAAGAAACTTTTAACAGTAGTTACCTCTGGAATTGGGAATGTGGGTAATGAGGTGGTATTGGGAAGGCATATTTTTGCTTACACTTCCCCCCGTGTTTACTGCTTAGATTTACCATCAGCATAAATTACTGTTAAAATTAATAATAGTTTTACATTATTAATAGTATTCCATTAAAATATCTTATATGTATGTATATCACTTTATTTGCATAACATTTCACACACATTTTTATCTAATCTGGTCTTTATTATACCCTGATGAAGTAGGCACTTAGGTAATATTTTTTCAGATCAGCAAAAAATTAAGGGGGTTAATCAACCTACATCAAGTCATACAACCAGAGAGATTTGAAGCCAGAATCACACTAAGTGTATCTGTCAAGAGAGGCTGAGTTATGAGGTAGTAACACACACAGCTCCCATCTCAGTGGCTTCAAACACAATGTTTTTTTTTGTTTCTTTGTTTATTTGTTTTAAGTTACATGTCCAGGGAGAGTCAGCCATAGCTCCATTTCATGTTATCTTCATTGTGGGATTCAGGCTGCTAGAGCAGCAACTGGCTAGGTCATGGCTGGTCATCGCGGCAAAGGACAGGTCTTGCATTGCAATAAAAGCCTTGTCAACACCTACGTACAACTCGATGGCTCAAACTGGTCACATGCTTTATCCAGTCACAAGAGCTCCAATAAATTCTTCTTGCCATATACCAAGAACTGGAGGAAGAGCCGAGGATAGAATAACCGGTACATACACATTGTAGTCGGGAAACATATTTATACACTTTATGTTGACTGGTGGTGGAGTGCGGGACACGTATAAGTACGTGTTTCGTAGACTAGCAGTAGAATGCGGGTAACGGATAAAAATGTTTATTTTTATACTTTTTTATTGCTCTAAAGGGATGCTAACATGCATATATACGAATTCCAAAGGAGAAAATTTGGGTCTCTTTAACACAGACAATGGTGAATTATGTATGTATGTTTTAACGATTATCACACAAAAAAACACTACTAAAACTTCATTCTTTCTTTTTTACATACGATTAACACAACAAAAACCACTACTAAAACTTCATTCTTCTTTTTTTACAATGAAGTTTAAGAAAGAAAACTTCATTCTTTCTTTTTTTACACATTTTTACATACTTTTTTCAAAATATTTTCAAAAATCGGATTTTTTACATATGTTATTACTTTTATTTCAATTTCCAGTGAGTTTTCCAGTATTTTTCTGCTTAAAATTTAATAAAAATAATTCAGTATACATTTTATAGTAAATCACAAAAAGTTTCATTGAAAAAAACATGTAAAACTAAAGTTATCATAATTTTACTGAATGTTACCATTTGCACAAAACATTAGCAAAAATGGCCCACTCCACCTGTTAGCTTGCGATAAAAGCTCCCCGCATAGCTTAATCACCAATACCCCAAAGCTTCTAACTCCAGGTCTCCCTTTATACATTAGTACAACTACATGGATCTCTAGGTACCTCATATGTCAAATAATACTTTCACTGAAAACTACCCTGATACAAATGAGTTAAAATTATATAGAAATGTGTATGTCATACTCACTTATCTTACATAACTGTAAACATGTCTTGTCCTGTTTTTCTTTTTTACCCAGATTTCCTCAGATTGTTGTAGTCAGTGTTCTGTCATTCAGTGGGTGGGAAGAAACAGTGAAGTTGAGCATCTCAATGCCCATTTAGCCACATCAACTCTGGGATATTAACATAAGGGAAAACCAGCTGCGGCCTGTAGAGAGCTCACCACACTGCACGGTACAAACCATAAACAAGCCTCTCCAAACACGCACAAGCTCTTAACCTCAATCACGTATCCTTAACCAGATGTCAATTCAGTAACATATTTTCTAAATAATGATAATATAACATCCATTAGTAAATAGGAGACGTCAATTACATTAAATATCATGCTTGGGCTGCCAGATAGTTGTGAATAAAACACATTGATAAGCAATGTGTTTTCCAGCCAAGGGCAGGAATGAATGCAGTGAGTTATCAAAGAGCCATACAGAAAGATATTCTGCACCTTTCTGTCCCTCACAGCAGTTGTTCATCAGGTCCAGGTAATTGCAGTAAAGTTGACAAAATTTTAAGAATAGGAGTCCAGGTTAATAAAGTCACTTTCAGAAAGAAAGCATAAGCCAAGACTAGAAAGCTGTGAGACGTGAAACCTACGATTGAGTGACTTACAATCTAGGTGCACGAAGAAGATAGGGGGACCAGCCGGGCGGTATTATGCTGGCCCGGAGTGAGGGAACAGTGGCCTGAGGTTAAGCAAACAAATAGACAACTGGACTGGGGAGAAGAGCAACTTTAAGAGTCACTGCCAAGGAAGAATCCAGGACCTAGGGATTGAGTGGATGTGGACAGTCCGAGAGAAGTGAAATCAATACAAAAAAGATGAACCACATATACACAAGCATTGTGCGTGCATGTACATAGATACACATACATGTGCATGCGCACACAGATGTAACCCTTGTTTACTGGGAATAATCATATCGCAGACAGAAACAGGCACTATGAAGGGGTTCTGTTGTTCCCTGCTGGTGGGAGGACGTTTACTTTGAGTTTAATCTTGATCATGTCGAATCTGAGATGATGGAGGGATTTGGGCCTGAAATGGTTTTGCAGAGCCATTCTGTTTGCAGAACTGTGCTCCAGAGAGAGGGCATAAGGTAGCATTTACAATTTTAGAAGTCATCCACGTGGGAAGGTTCAGAGATAGTTTTAAGTTATCCATAAATACAGTCTCTTACTACAAATCAGCTTATTTGAATTTTTTGTGTTTTCAAAATTTTTTTGCTTGTGTGTTATTATTCTACCTTGTTCTGGGAAGAGTTTGATAAGGCCTAAAAGATTAAAACCATATGAAACAAAAGATAAAGGTGAAGATGTAATACATCTTTAACTACTTCGACTTCTCCCTTAATGTATGTGTAAGATAGCAGTTGAAGTACAGGGAGTAAAGATAATCTCCAAAAGAAAGGACACTGAGCAGAGGGCACCACACATAGGGAGAGGCTGGGCTTATCAAATGCGCTGCCAGTCAGGGGTGACAGAGAGAGATGGAACTGACAGAAGAGGGACCTCAGAGCAGAGAAGAACAGAACTCTCAGAAATCTTGCTCTCTTGTTCTGATGGCCATTTTTCATGTTTTACAGTATTTTTCAGAAAGCACTTTAATATAATGAAGTTCCTTCAGTTCTAATAAGATCATTTTTCACAGCTACTTTGGTAGACAGTCAAGAATTGTGGTGTGTTATCAGCAAGAAAAAAAGAAAAGAACTGGTCTGGAGAGAAATCAATCAAGGGAACACAGGAATGCATCAAATGGTTTGAAGCAGTTTTGTAAAACACAAATCTGTGGGTAATGGTGATCTCTCTCTGATTGGATAGAACCTCATATTTCACATATGTGAATACCTACATACATGTGATTTTTAGTCAGAGAATAATGTATACATTTATTTAGGAAGCAAACCAAGGAAGAAATACAGGTTTCACGATGCAACTTTTGATCACTTAGTGGATAGGGCTTTGCCTGAGAAATCAGTTGCTGTGCAAACGCCACAGAGTGCCCTTGCACAAACCTAGATGGCACCGCCTACACACACCAGGCTGTTTGGGACAGCCTACTGCTCCTCGGCTGCAAGCCGCACAGCACAGCACAGTAGCAGACACGGCAGGCAACTGTAACATGATAGTTATGCAATTGAACATAACCGAACATAGAAAAGGTACAGTAAAAATACTGGACAGCCCGGCTGGTGTAGCTCAGTGGATTGAGCGCGGGCTGGGAACCAGAGGGTCCCGGTTCGATTCCCAGTCGGGACACATGCCTGGGTTGTGGGCCAGGTCCCCAGTGAGGGCCATGTGGGAGGCAACCACACATTGCTCTTTCTCCCTCCCTTCTCCTCTCTCTGAAAATAAATAAATAAAATCTTTAAAAAAAATACTGGATAAAAATTTTTTAAATGGTACACCTGTATAGGACACTTACCATGAATGGAGCTTAAAAGACTGAAAGTTGCTCTGCGTGAATAAGTGAGGAAGTGGTGAGTGACGACGAAGTCTAGGACATTACTGTACGCTACTGTAGAGTTTATAAACACTGCATACTTAGTCAACACTAAATATATATATTTTTTCTTCTTCCTATAACTGAATGTTTAAATATTTTTAACTTTTTGACTCTTTTACAGCAGCTTAAAACATTGTACAGCTATACAAAATACTTTCTTTATATTTTTATTCTATATGCTTTCTTCTATTTTAACATTTATTTATTTAACTTTTTTTTTGTTAAAACTGAGACACAAACACACACACAGCCGAGGCCCACCAGTGGCAGGACCATCAGTATCACTGTCTCCCACCTCCACATCTCGTCCCACAGAAAGGTCTTCTGGGGCAGTAATACACATGGAGCTTCACCTTCTGTGATAACAATGGCTTATCTGGAATACCCCCAAAGGACCTGTCTGAGGCTCTTCTTGAGGTGGGGTCACTCTTTTCAGAAATATGTCCATGTTAGTTTGTTTGGTTTGTTTCTTTTTTCATCATGGAATTGCTTGTAAGAAATTAGGTACTGTGAACATTCCTCTCTTATTGAAAATCTTTCAATGTTGGGGTCCATGTTTTCAAACTTTTAAAGAATTTTCTTGGGGCCCAAGAAAGCTTCTACTAAACCTTTCCCTGTGAATTTTGGGGGGTTCTTTTTTTTACTTCTCCTGCAGTTTATTTTCTCTTGCCTCTTCTTCAGCTATGTGTTCCTATTCCAGTTCCAAAAACTCCTTATTAGTCAGTTCCTCAGGAACCACCTCTAAGAGCTCCTCAATGTCATGCTAATTACCGACAGGTTAAAGTTGTTTGCCATCTCAACCACAGCCTTGTTGATTTTTGCAACCTCCTCGTCCTTGGCAAATCGTTTGAAGTCATGGACAAGCCTCCTGAGTCTCTCCTTTCAGATGCCATGCATACACTCCTTGGTCTGACATCACCTCAAAGACAAGCCAGGTTCCTGAGGCAGTTACAGGTGTTGTAATCCTTCCAGAATTGCACAGTGTCTTCTCAGGTCTTCCTCAGTTAAAGCAATAGCCTGGGCAAAGTTCCTCCTCATATATAGGCCTTAACAGCCACTATAAATGCTAGATTCATTGCTTGGGCTGAAGATCACCGATAAAAGAAGGATATCCAGGAGCATTATCAACAATAAGTAAAATCTTGAAAGGCATGTTATCCTTCAAACAGTACCTCTCCATTTTTCTGGCATAGCAATTCAAGGGGGCATCCTGGAAGAGGAGCCGGGTTATCCATGACTTCTTATTGCTCCTGTGATACACTGCCAGTGTGTGCTTACTGATGTGCTTGAAGGCCCTGGGCTTCTCACTGTGCCAGATCACAAAGGGTTTCAATTTGTAGCCTGCCACACTGCTCTCAAGCAAGACTTGTATCCTGCCTTTAAAAGCCTTAAAACCTGGCATTGACTTGGCTTCCTTATAAATAAAAGTATTTTCAGGCATTCATTTACAGAATAGGCAGGTTTTGTCCATATTAAATATTTGCTCAGGTATGTAATTTTCCTCCACAATCAGCTCATCTCGAGTTTCCAAAAATTCTTTTGCTGCCTTCATATCAGCACACAGACTTGCCACTCACGGTCACATTTTGCAATGAATAACTATTCTTGAATCATTTAAACCACCCAGAGCTAGCAGTAATTTCAACATCATAGCTGGGCCCAGCCTTTTCTTTCAAAATCACAAACTTTCTGCATCACTTGTGCTCATCATGGTGCCAATAGGGATATGCTTCTGTATCTGGTCTTCAACCCAGATCACAGAAGTTTCTCCTTGTCTGATACACGCCCTTCTCAAATTTTTGTTACTCTCATTGCCTTCAATGAAGCAGATCCCTTAAGGGCTTCCATCATTTTCTCCTTGTTCTTCAAGATCATAGCCATGGTGGAATAGGTCATGCCTGACTAGCAAGGAATAATCACCACTGATTTTCGACCTTCATAATACAATCACTTTTAGTTTTGCATCCAGGCCAGTCATTTAACGTGGCCTCTTGCCGGCAACCTTAGCAGTGGATTTTGTGTGGTTAGCAAAAGAGAAAATGATCCAATCAAGATACATGGCAGACAGGAGATGTCTGAGGCTGTTGCCAGGGTAACACGGAATACCATTTCAGAGCAATTTTGTTAGATATAAGTAGAAAGAGTAAACTCTGAAATAATGGTAAAAAGGTATAGTAAATTCATAACCCAGTGTCAGTCATTTATTATTGTCATCAGTCTTATGTACTGTACATAATTGTATGTGCTATACTTTTATACAGCTGGCAGCACAGTAGGTGTGAATCAGCATCACCACGATCATGTCAGTAATGCACTGCGCTGCGGTGCTCACCTGGCTCTGTCATCACCAGGTGATAGGAAGTTTTCAACTCTGTTGTAATCGTACGGGACCACCGTCTCATAGGCTGTCTGCTGTTAACCGAAACTTTATTATGCGGCTCATGACTGTGGCTTCGCCTGACATGCTAGCCTGAATGTATTCTGAGCAGTACGGAAAAGTACTTGTAAACACCATTTCTCCCCTAGGTATTAAATATGTGCCAGCAAATCCTTCATGTCTCATTTTCTACAAAGACAACTGGCATGAGTGACACAGCCCATTGTCACGGATGAGTGAACGTCAGGACAGAAAAAGAGAGACCAGGGCAGGGCGCTCTTACAAAGGCGAGAAAGGTGCTCTGTGTCACTGAGTGCTGGGGATTCCCAGGTTGAGGCAGTAACCTCAGACATTGTTTCTAAGAGCATTAACAATTAAACTGAGTGGAGCTGTGTGTTCTGACTGAGGTCTTTCGTTACCTTCGAAAATGCACCGAAGGCAGAGTGAAGGTCATGGTACACTCGTTATTGATACATCTTCCTCAGTTGTTGCAGACCTTAAAAAACTTCCATTGTTTTGTTGTTCTATATCAGCTTAAATATTATTAGGTTCTGTTAGAAACTGGTGTACCGGGAATTTCCTGCGTGTTGAAAGGTTGTGATATAGGAGTATAAAATCTTCAGTTCAGTCACTCTCAATTGTTTTCAACCACAAATGAATGTTTTATAGAAAATTGTTACATTGCTTTCTTGGTTCAAATGCTGCATTTTAACACTGATTTATTTTTAGATGATACTTAGAATACGCATAAATATTATTGAATATGCCTAAGGATAAACAACTGCATGAAATGTTATATTCATTAGAGTCCCAACAGGAAACAGATGGCACTTTCAAATTGAGTAATTTAAAAGTGGTTAGTAAAGAGACCATTTACAAAGGTGTGGGAAGGGGTTAGCAACCGCCAGGGCTAGAGCCATTCCCTTGGGCAGGCAAACATGGCACTGTCACTATTCACAGGTCAAAAGGCATGAAGGAAAGGAGCAGTTACCCAATGCA
This sequence comes from Micronycteris hirsuta, assembly GCA_004026765.1. Lineage (NCBI taxonomy): Eukaryota > Metazoa > Chordata > Mammalia > Chiroptera > Phyllostomidae > Micronycteris > Micronycteris hirsuta. Next base: position 15,178 of record PVJI01019756.1, read on the forward strand.
GAGACCGCAACAAGAAATAAACACCTCACCTTTATTCTCCTCCCTTTCTTGAATTTTCTGGTGATGCCATGCATTGACCAAACCCAGTAAAAAGCCAGAAGTCAGGGAAGGCCATTGAGACAGTTTGTGTACATCATGTTTCGTAGGCAGAGAGAAAATGAAGAAGGTGAAGAGTGACTTTGGAGGTGAATAGAAAACATCCAGCAGACATGTACTCACTGACTCCTGGGAAGTGTGTGTTAATACAGATAACTGGAACAACCTTTATTATGGAATTTTGAATTTCAAAACCAAATACTCCTAGGGCAATAAGACTTAGAACATAGTCAAAATGTATCAGCCAGAATCAGGATACAGACAGAGTGTTTGAGAGAAGCAGAGTGGAGAAAGTAGAGCTCCCTCCCGCCATCCACAGATCACAAAGGTTCTGTTTGGTTGGAGGAAAGAAGAAAGAGAAGAGGTAATAAGTGAAGAAAGGTCTATAGGTACAGAAATAAAAAGGCCTGTGTCAGTCTTCCAAAAGCAGCTACTCAGAAAGAGGCAAGCCTCAGATAGAGAGTATGAGTGTGCGACACTGAGGCAAAGTGCAGGAAACTCAAGTGGATGAAGGGAGCCAAGTGCAAAACAACAGGGAATGGTGGGGACCCTGCAGAACTGGAGAGCTCTGTCCCGTCTAAAGCGGGGCAGCACCAGCAATCTGCATGGGGAGCTGCCCATGCAAGAATCAAGGCACTGGGTCAATGCATTTTTAATTTTTTAAGAGATAGCAGAAAGCTAGATTACTCAAGTAAAACTTCCAGATTCTTAAAATTTTGTGAACTTAAAAAAAAAAGTGTCTGTGGACCAAACTCAGTACGCATTCTGGTCCTAGGCAGATGAAGTCCTAGAGGCTTTTGTGCCTGAAGAAAGGAGCCAGAGCAGTAGGGAGACCGGCTAGACCTAAAGGGTTATGAGACTGAAATGAAGAACATATCAAAGTATACTTAGTACCAAGCCAACAAGAGGGTTCTCCTTGTCCCCAGGCTGTGACTCAACACGAGCTTTCAGGAATGATGATAGAATGCAGAAAATGCATTAGGATAGAATGCACAAACAATTTATGTTAAAGCTTTGTGCCGTGTGTGTGGACTGAAGACCCAAAAAGAAATAGCTTTGTAGAAAAATAAAGCAGTCATCACTCATCTATATCCCCTAGTTCCCTTCAGTAAGGTCTAGTTTTATTTGCAAGACACAATCTAGGCTTCCTGATGGCCAGTTGTACCAACTTTTTGGAGGAACGTAAGGAAAGTTGATCACCAGAATCTCTTGCTTTGGTTCTATATAACTATTGCCTTGCTGAGCCTCTGCTGATGGAATTTTGGGTGCTATGACAGGGGTCTCCCTGGTTCATTCATAATCCTAAAACAGAGGTCTGTGGCTAAAAAATGACTACACTAAGATAATTCAAACTCTGACTCAGCAGTGGCCTAGTTCATTGTGGGACCTAGAATGAGATATTTGTTCCCTGATAGGCCTCAATACGCTTGTCATAAAAGGTGAGGGGCAGAGGTCAAACGCCAGCTGAGCACTAAGGTCCCGTTCTGTTGTAGGGTGCTTTGGGTGATCAGGTGGAGCATACTGGAGATGAATGAGCACTCTATAAACGAGAAAGCTTATCGTTATTGCAGAATAACTGATTCCTCCAAACAAACTCAGCTTTTCTTTTTACAGAACGAGCTATTTTCCTGTCTTTGCTAGAAACTTTTGGTATTTATACATTTCTTCTGCATTTCCCTCTTTTTAACCAATCAGCAAATTCTCTGAAAGATAGGTTATGAAAATAACCTACAGAATTTCACTTTCTATTACTCATGGAGTAATTTATACCCCAAGGAAACAAAACTCTTCATTGTTTTCTTTTTCTTTTATGAGTGAAGTTTAGGGCCAGGAACCCGTGTTTATTACTCATGATTTGGGACTCTAAACTTGTCTGAGAGCCTCCCACCAACCCTCTTGTCCCTGAATTGCTTCATGCAGTTCACTGGAGCTCTGCAGGGCATGTATGCACAGTATCACACATTCTTCTCTCTCTTGAATACAAGGTTTAATCTACGAGGCTAAGATATCCCTATGTTAAATTATAACAGTGTGCAGTACTGAACAATGAAACAGAACATTTCGATATTAAAATTCAAAGTAGCAAGGAGAGAGAAATTAAATACTCAATGACAATAAAGGAACATTTTTTTTAAATAAAGAAAAACATGCAAAATTTAGAAGTGGTATCTTTAAAAAATCTAAAGGTAGGTGTCTGTGTGAAATTGGAAATGTGGTCCAAAGCAGGCATTCATAATTTTGCTCAATATTGAGCAGATGTTAATATTATTGAGAAAGTTGTTCTGGCCAAGAGATGTTCTCCCCTGACTGGGAACTATGCTATAAACAAAAATTGTTCATGTCCTTTCTGGCTGCAAGTATCATTGTAGAATTTTAAAAAGCTTGATTTCTTGGCTTTTTCTTCTTTAATTACAGATCCCCAACTAGCACTTTCCAGTCTTTAGAACCACACAATTCACTGAAGTGAGTCAATAGCAAGCTCAAGTTAAAAACCAATCATAATGTCCAGAATGCATATGACCTGTCATATCAGTAAATTAGTTGAATTGCAAGAATTTCCACCAAAGTGAGTTCCAAAAGAATGTAAAAAATGAAAGATTTCACCTACTTCAGTCGATCATTAATACTCTGGCAGACTCGATATCTACCCAAGGAGCTGAGCAGCAGTCATAACACATACGTCAGCTCACGACCTCAACTTCATAATTGGATGAGAGCGTTAAAAGCCAAGACTCCAGAGTTACTTAAATATATTACAAATATTACAAATCACCACAATGAACATTTCAACCCAGGAAATATTGAGCGTGTCTAAGAAGTTGCTCAGCAATAAAGGAAAAGCTATCTGCTGGACGATACTCTGATGGGGTGAGAAAAACAGTATTTTAAACCCACAGAGAAACGCCATACATGGGGTTGAGAAAAGGGAGAGGAAACAGCAATCAGTGGTGGTATTGGAGGCTGAAATTTGAGAGAAGGGTCCTCTAAAGACACATTCTAATTGGTCACTCGGAAGTCTACTTCAGTACAATCCCACCAGGGGTGTAAAATGAGTTTGACACCCCTGATCTAAAGCATCTCACACTCCAAAAACTTTGAGATCATCCAGAACTTTACAAAAACTAGATTCAGATAATAGCATTCTCACTTTGGAAAAAAAAAAAAAAAACATTCTTAGATTTGAATAAAACTGATGATACGATTGAAACCTGATATGAGATGTCGGGTGTAAATATTCAGCGTCCAGTTAATGTTTCATTCAGTGCTGCCCCCTTTCTTCCCCTTAGCATACGCCAAGTAGCTTTTTGCTTATTTGTCTGTTACCTCCTTCTCCCCAGCTTCCCTCTACTTCCCCGAACATCTGACGCTGTGATTGTTAAATGTCTTGCCTTTACTAGCCCTCAAGTCTTTGTTGACCTAATTAATAAACTAATTAACACTGGCATTCTTTGGTAATGAATGGATACTCTGTGTCATCATGTTTCCTGGCCTTTACCTCACTGATTCGCTCACCTGAGACAGCATCAGTGCATCTCTTGTCTTCCCAACGCAGGCTGCATCAAAAGGCGTCATCAGAGAAGCCAGCTGAGAACCGTGACCTAGCTGCCATGTGGGCCAGGCCTGAGCTTGTCCTCGTGATGTATGTGCTGGGCCCGCTGTGTTGTGTTATTTAGGCACGTGCAACATGTTCTGGAATTGCCGGGTTCAGAAGTTACAGCTTTTCGGCTATAGTGAAGTCACATATGTGAACAAGTAGCCTCTGGCCATTGACGTTCATAGGTTTGTTCTATATTTTAAAATTTCCTTAGCCACAATCAATAACAGAGACTAGAAATAAAACACAACAGCAATTCACTGATAACCTCAAAGAACTTGCGGAAAGAATTCCTTGATGAATACACTGGAGGCTCTCCCCCGTTGTAAATAAAAGTTCATTTATAACCAGGAGACTTCATTTCCTCCTTTATAAATAAGGTATTACTACACAGCCTTTTCTTAAAGTGGTTGGAAATAGAAGTCAATCATACACATGAATTAGTTTTGGAGTGAAAACTATCCAGAGATATAAACGTGATGTAAAATCTTAATATTGTTATATTCAATCACATCAGAGAATTGGTAAATGATGAACGGAGATACAAGATCATTTCTTATGTCCTAATAATATGTTATTAACTAAGTGGCAAATATTCCAAGTACTTTATGTACATTATCTCATTTACTACTCTTGATAACCCAGTGAGGTAGGGATTTCCATTCCCATTTAGAGATGAAACTAATGAACAGATGATTATATGATTGCTACATGATAAGGCCGAAATTTGCAGCCTGGATGGTCATCAGGTGTGGCTAAAGAAAAGTTAAAATCAGAATAAAGACAGGAAGTAGTATCACGGTGGGAGAAAGTAAGAGGAAATACTTCCTTTATCATCTTTGCTTCTTTTAGATTCTACCCCCAACATACTGAAAAAAAGGCCAGCACATTTTTTTAATGTATATGTGATAGTCTTGGTCCATCAGCCCAAAGAGCTGAATTACAAAGATCCCAATGAGGGTGTAAATAGTGATATCTGTTCTGGATGAGTAACTACATTTAAAAATACCAAGTAAGAAAACTATTAATTTCCGCCATTCATTTTTTCCCTGAGAGATTTTAAGAAAAGAAGTTGAGTAAAATATGACTTTTGAGGATTTTTCAATAATATCCATTAAAATTCTCCAATTTCCTAATATACGTTTTAGGGACTTGAGCCTCTAACACTAAGTTGATTTCCCAAAGTGGTTGACTTGGATTAAAGCAATGCAAAGATGTTATTCCTACTACTATGATGCAGCTATGGGTCACAATGCTTCAGAGAGCCACCACCTGTAAGGAAGCAGGAAACTGTTCTCTATATTAGCAAAAAGTCAGAGAAACTTTGGCTTTTGATATTCACACTTTTGTTACAGTTAGTGCTAAATGAATTTCACTTGTCTATGTGCCAGATTCTGAGGTTGCTTGTCAATAGCAGATTTTTCTCTAAGTAGACAACTTTGTGCACAAAATGATGATATTGATTTTGTGTGTGTGTGCAGTTAAACACTAACTTTAGTTATTGTTGGGATAACCTTATCCCTAAATTACGGTAAGCTAAAGGGGGCCTAATTATTAGGTAGAGCAACATTTTCAAACTTTAGTGTTTATCTGATTCACCAGCAGCCCTTATTAAAATACAGATTGCTGGGCCTCATCTCAGATTTCTGATTTCATAGATCTGGAGTGGAGCCCAGTAATGTGCATATTTAACATGTTCTCTGTTAATGCTGATGATAATGATCTAGGAACACACTTTGAGAGTCACTAAAGTAGACAGAGGGGAAGTAAATGGTCACCATAGTCTACTGGAATCATCTATTTTGTACCATTTTTATTAGTCAAGTCTTACTAGTTGCCTTTCCAAATACTGGCCCAAGAACATGGATCATATTTGAGTATGAAAGAAAAAATACATTGTTCCCAGTATCATTTTTGAGAAACAAGTTCCAATGATTAATTATAAACACATATAGACCTCATACAGGTAGATAAAGAAAATTAATTTAAGTATTTATTTGTGCTTTATTTTCCCTCTATTTCTCACTCACCTGTTTCTCCACATAGGAAGATTTAAAGAAAATAAAGAATATTTTTTGTATGCCCAAGTTTAATTGAAAAGTTATATCTACTCTATATTTTTAACAATTTGCTCATAACTCTCTATACATTTTTAATTAGTAACTTTCCTAAATGATTAGAAAATGATTGTATAACAAAGCAATAAAATAAAAATAACTTAAACTAATTTTTTTTTAAAATGTGCATGGTGCATGAGGAAAACTATAAATCCCTAATAAGGGCATACACACACACACACACACAGAATGATGTGAATTGAGAGATAAAACCATGTTACTAGGTGGAACAAGTCAATATTAGAAAGATGTTAATTCTTTTCAATATATAAATTTAATTTGATTCCAACAGGATTTGGGGGGTAAAGGGAAAAACTTGACAGAGAGGTTCTATGTTTCTTTGAGAGAATCAGATAATTAAATCAGTTGCTAGTGTTACAGAAATAACAGACCAATGGACCACAATGTGAACTTCTTGATATATCTGTATCTCTGTCTATCTCTATGTATTTATCTCTTCTCTCTACATATGTATATAATTAACTAATAATTTGAGAAAAATTAATTTTTTTCCAACATGAAGTACAACAAAAATAAATTTAAGAGGGACCAAAGATACAAATACCAAAAAAAAAAAAAAAGAAAGAAACCATACTATGTGAAAATAAGGTCAGGAGATGGCTTACAAATAATAACCACACAAGTCACAGGAACCAAAAATTGGCTACGTTGCATTACAGAATGGCATTTCTATAGGCCAAAGGGAAGAAAATATAGACAAAATTAACAGAAAGCTGATAATAAAATGTTTGCAACACTATTGAGTATTAACTAATTAATATCTTTAGTAAGTAAAATACATAAATCAGTAAGTATAAATACTAATTAGAATATTTTTAAGGTATATGAATATCAGATAAGACTTGATAAGTTGTTCAACTTTAGAAAAATACAAAGTAAAATAATCCTGTGATGCTAATTGTTGCCACCCAAATTACACCAATTTTATTATTTTTAATGACAATATGTAGGATGGCGAGAGTAAGAAAATGGACTTCTTAGATCCTGTTATGTGAATGCGATTGCATATTGAAACACATAAAATTTTACTGAAATATAATCAAGCATTCTACTGCAAAGATATTTGTCTTTTTTTTTTTAAAGATTTTATTTATTTATTTTAGAAAGAGGGGAAGGGAGGGAGACAGAGAGGGAGAGAAACAGCAATGTATGGTTGCCTCTCACATGGCCCCCACTGGGGACCTGGCCCGCAACCCAGGCATGTGCCCTGACGGGGAATCGAACCGGGACCCTCTGGTTCCCAGCCCGCGCTCAATCCACTGAGCTACACCAGCCAGGGCAGATATTTGTCTTAATTAAACAATGAGGCACACACAACAAAACCTGGTTACCACTGCAGTCCCCGTGATGCTAGCTGGGTAAACAGGAGGACGAGTTTAAGTGCCAGGCAATGAATTAAAGTAGATTCATAGCAGAGCATTCTTTGCCACCGCTGATATATTATAAAATATTTCGTTGACGTCAAAAGACATTAGTAATTTCTGTTAAGTAAAAAAAAAAAAAGCTTATAAAATATTATGTAGAATATAATCCTGCTCTCATTAATTGTATTCTTGTGGATGTTTGGATTTCTAAAGTGTCCCAGAAAGTGACTCTGCCGATTGTGCAGTCTAACCTCACGGAACCCAGCACAGAGAATAATTTGCCTCTCCTTGTTACACCTCAGAAAGCTCATTACTGAAGATGATATCACTCACATTCTTATAGAGTGTATGCATTGTGAGGTCTTATGGAAAGTGTATAGAATTACAACCATCAGATTTGGTAGCAGAGCTTTATATTGTTTCTGCGAAATGTAATAATGTCTTCTTAATTCCCGAGGCTGGCAAGGTTCACACAGCATCGTTTATTTATGGATATCTACATTTTCAAACACTGTTGGGTGAAAACCGGCCCCATCAATCACTGTGACAGCCTACGTTCCTCCTGAGTTTATCTTCCTGTACATTTTGTGCCAGATTTAGTTTGCAAACCTCCACACGAGAGAAACCTGAGTCTTGTTTAATCTTCACAAATGTAAAATGATGTTGTTAGACTATCACTTGCCGTTTGAACTCTCATTCATTAATGAAACGTTGGTTAAACAACAGCCTATCCACCTTTAAACTGCAACACTCCCCAGTGTCTCTTGAACCTTTAATGGATGACCTGTTTAAAAACACGGGGGTATTTTATTCCTATTACAATTTGTGTGAAACTTGTCACTGTAGAGAACCTTTTCTCTTCTTAATATGGACAGGTTTGTTTATTTTAATTTCCATTAGTGTCTGGGAGGACAAAAATGATGAATGATGACTCTCAAGCTACAGATTTCACAAGTCAGAGAGTTACAGGGGATGTGTTTTGCTTATCTCAAGTGATTTCATCAGAAGCACTAACCACCACCACCCCAACACACATGAAGACCACCTCATTTCAGTTTACATACTAGAACTTGTCTCAAGGTTACCTCAAGTGTATGAAGAGAACAAGCAAATAACTGGGTCACAAGCAGGCACCATGAATAAAGAATATACTAGGCAAGAGCAAGAGGAACAGTTGGTAGGGAAGTGGACCCTCTGAAATGATGCTTTTTCGCTATTCCATGCTAGCTGGCCAGCTGGAGTGGAGAGAATGAGAAAGCGCAGATCAGGTGAAAGCTCACCAAAGAAAGAGTAGGAACAGACTGACTTTTCATTTCCCACACTTGGTGTGAGGGGAAACATTTTAAGAAACTTTGTCTATGAAAGTACTTAAAAGTTAAAAAAAAAAAGAAAGTTTGTGTATGGAGGTAGAATGCTTTTATCATAACAAAATATATACATAAGGTGAAATTCATCATTTTAACCATTTTTTAACATTTTTTAAAATTTTTTGTTCAATTACAGTTAGTTGCATCCTCTCCCCTCCCCTCCTCTCTTCCCCTCCAGCCCCCCTCCCCCCCAGCCTCCCTCCTCCCCCTTAGTCCTGTCCATGTGTCCTCTACAGTGATTCCTGTAAACCCTTCTCCCCATTGTCCCCTCCCTTCCCCCCTGTCTATTATTAGACTGTTCTTAATTTCAATGTCTCTGATTATGTTTTGCTTGCTTTCTACTTTTGTTGGTTATGATCCGGCATTTTAACCATTTTTAAGTGTACAATTCCATGGCATTGAGAACACACACATTATTGTACAACTACCATCCCAAAGTGAAACTCTGTACCAATTAAAGTGTAATTTCCCACTCTCCCCTTCCCTCAGCCCCTGGTAACTTCAATTCTACTTTCTGTTTCTATAAATGTGTCTATTTTAGGTACCTCACATAAGTGAAATCATACAATATTTGTCTGGCTTATTTCATTCAGCATACTATTTTCAAAGTTTATCCATGTTTAACATGTATCAGAATTTCATTCTTATTCAAGGCTGAGTGATATTCCATTGTATGTACACACCACAATTTGTCCACTCATCTGTCAATGGAAATTCCACCTTTTGTCTATTTTGAGTACATGTTGCTATGCACATGAGTGAACAAGTACCTGATAGAATCAGTTTTCAATTATTTTTGGGTATATACCTAGAAGTGAAATTTTTCGATCATAAGGCAATTCTACATTTAACTTTTTGAAGAATCATCAAATTTCTCCACAGTAGCTACTGAAGGCATAATTTTAAAATGTGTAATTTCAGGTGGAGAGAAGACCAAAACTGACTAGTTATCCAGTAAATGTGGGCAGCTCTGACAGCCACTCTGGTATCTCAGGCTAACCTGGATTTGTCCTTCAGAGACCACTTGTATCCCGGCATTCTCTGTGTCATGGTCAGTTGGGCCAATTTGCCTGCAAGTTACCTCAACCCGCCCTTGTCCAGCCCCAGGATCATACTCTGTTTCCCATAATTCCTTGTCCATAAAGCTTTGAATCTACTACTTCCAGGGGCTTCCCATATATCTTCTACAGGTCTTTCCTCCCACGGCACTTCATGCCATAGTGTGTACACATCTCGGCGTCTGAGTGCCTCCAGCCTGCCTTTTGATGGAGATGCGGATGCAGCAGGGGCGTGTGGATGGAGGCATACACGTGTGTACATGTGTGTACGGTCTGTGAGGCCCCTGCACTGTGGGCTCAGGAAGAGAGGCAGGCAGGCGGAGAAGTGAGGGCCTGTTCTCCCTGTGCCAACCTATTCCAACACAAATGAGCCTGGGGATTCTCAACCTAAACCAGATTTCGAGATTCTGAAGCCATATTTGTCAAGGTAGATGGACAGAATGCAATTAATTCAACAGCTTGTTAGAGTAACTTATAATCTGAAATATTCACCCAGAATGTGCCGGCCCCATTTGCACTCTTGCACTGGAACAAACCCACAAGAATGAGAGGTAAAGCCTATTTTATGCTCACAACAAAAAAAAAATTAATATAGATAGCATTATAATTATCCCCATTTTATGTCTAAGTAAATTAAGGCAAAAAGAAGTTAAGTTTCTTTTCTACACAACTGAGAAGCTGTACAGCTGTGATTCAAACAAAGCCATCTGGCCCCTGATCTGACAGTCCTGTGCCACCCAGTGCGTGAACCGCTGTGGCTGCTTTCCGAGTTAGGACAGAGACCCAGGTCAAAAACACCAGAGTCAGGGGCACAGGGACTAAAAATGACAGAGTTAAAGGTATGAAAATTTGCACATAAAGCAAGGAGTAGAAATACAATAACATAAAGAGATGGACAGACCTATAATAAAATGGAATAATAGGTGAAAATATTCCTTTTCCTGTGGAACATTTTTTAAGTGAATTTAAAATATAAAAATGAAAAGAAAGATCTTTTTCTCCTGAATTTTTCTGGGCTCTCCTTACCCAGACCCCTCCTGTCTCCACATTTCTGAATCTGCCAAATGATATAAATCACTGTGCAAACCAAACCATTAGGGTTGCCAGGTGTTCAAATTTGAAACAGACAGTCTTATATTTGAGTTTTCTGCTGAGGAAACAAATAGAGAAAATGCCAGTGATTTTTTAATTAAGATTTGCTATTATCATGTAAAGATGAGCTTGCAGGAGAACATTCTCGCTGGCCTTCCAGGCTGCACTTGACTCTGAACATGCTTTCCACTTAGATATCAGCCTATCTAGGCCAGCCTGTCTCCAAACCAAGCGCTAAAGCAAGCTGATGAGCTTGGCTCTGAACTCATATTAGCACCCTTTATATATTGACTAGGCCCCATGCAACTGCACTCCATCATTTTCTTTTATGGATACTTCCAAAGCTCCTGTAGCAACTGGCAGAGTTACTTGGGTATATTTTAAAAATAATAATAATAAAATAAATACTCAGAAGGACATGAGCTACTGCTAAAGAGAATATATGAGGTGAGCATGTCTGTAAGTCTAACCATGGCCAATGAATAGGTGAAGGCAGGAAAAATTGTTATTTCATCATTTGCAAACAAATAAAATTATCCTTAATTAAAACTCCATTTAAGTCCCAATTCAATATGGCTCCAGTACTGTTATGCTAAATTGGTGTGGGGATCTATGAAGAGAGAATAGCTACAAATCCTTACATTTTGAGGAAACAGGACATATGCTATTCATAGACTTTCCTAACTGGTGAAAAGCAACAGTTTGGATAAATATAAGAACACAATCTTTTCTCCTTAAAGAATTTAGTTAAACCTTAACAATGATAATTTTTAACACTGATGTTCAAAGACTGTTAATATCTTAATGTGTATTCAGAAGAAAAAGACCAAAAACACTTTTGTTTTCTAGAGCATCAATTAAAGTCCCCTGTTGGAAGATTTTTTGAAGAAATAGTAGTTTACCCCAATGAAACTTTAGAGTTACAAAATTTTTTATCAACTAGGTCATTGTATTTATTTATTTATTTATTTTTATTGTTTATGCTATTACAGTTGACCCACTTTTTTCACCTTTGCCTCCTTCCACCCAGCCCAACCCCCACTTCCATAATCGGACCCTACACCATTGCCTATGTCCACGGCTCCTTGCAAAATAAAACCAGAGACATAGAATCATGAAACAGACTGACAGCTCTAAGTGGGGAGGGACAGGCTGGGGACTGACTGAAAGAAGGCTGAGGAATTAGTCAAAGAACATATATGAAGGACCCATGGAATTATATTTAAATTTCACAATTTTAACCCCTACTTGTCTCTTGTGAAAAAATGCACTATAATAGAGAAACATTCGAGCATGCAAAAAATATCACAATAGATGTTTCCACCATCAAATGTATCCTCATGCTCTAACTTTCTCTGTTATGTTTCTCACCAATGCATCACTCTACAGGCAGTGCCTCACAGTGGGCTGGGAGGGAGGTGGGTTTTAACCTCTCCCTCCATGGGGTCATTTGGCAATATCTAGGTGTAGTTTTGATTGGGACATACTACTAGCACCTAATGGGTAGAGGCCAACAACGCTGCTAAACATCCTGCAATGCACAGTACAGTCCCCTAGACTAAAAAATTACATAACTTAAAATGTCCATAGTGTGGAGGTTGAGAAACCCTGCTTTACAGATCTTTGGAAAAGAGAATCCAGCTACTTGGAGTTACTGGAATATCAGGCATGATAGTGTAGAGCTATTGGCTAGTGTGGCAAGAGATCCCGAGGGCTGGTAAGGTCTCGAGAAGATTAACACAAATTTGCTTTGTGTCTTTTTGGCTCCTGCCTTAGGGTGTGGTCAAGGCCACTGATGAGGCCACCAGAGCTGCCCCTTCTGAAGCAAAGAGGTGGACACCATTTCAGCCTGATACAGATAATATTGGCCCCTGTACCAGTTCATTTAACACAATGTTTATTAAGGGCCTACTTATGTGCCAGGCCCTGCACAGGGCATTGAGGATGGCGCTTAAAAGGACAGCCATCAGCTCTGCCTTAGTGATGCTTACAGTCTGGCTAACCTCATGGGAGGAACCCATGCCTTTCATTCCAGGAAACAATTCAGTTCTCAGATTTTTTTTTCCATTCAAATAGCCCAGAGATCACAAATTAATGCCCCAGAGCAAAATCCAGTTTGCCTGTGTTTTATTTGACCAGCTAAGTGCTTTTAGAAATTGCCAATATTTAAAAATCAGATTATACCAAAAGTGATGAATTTATTGTTTGTTTGGAAAAATCACAAATCTGGCAATATGGGGCATGTATGGTAGGCAGCAAGCCGCTAGCACCTACTGACCACACTGACTTAGCCTGCATCACCTTAAAAGAAAAGTTAGTGTTGAAGAAATGCCTACAGTGGCTCATTTGGGAAGTAACATGGAGTGAAAGAGGGAAGGAGAGAAAGCCAGTTCAAGAGCATATGCTCGAGTCAGCCACTGCAAACAGTGACTAGTAGTCACTCCCTCAGAGCTTCTACGGACTCTCCCGAAATGTGTCTCAGAACTGTCCGCCCAGGGGATGGAAGGAGGGAGCATTTATTCCACAAATCCTGACCCCACTGGTCAGGGTTGCCCCAAAGCCATTAATTCTACCACTTACTCAATTGTTCCCACCTGGGTTATGCATGTATGAGTGCTGCGTGATTTCTGGGTGACCCAGTTGTGGATTAGTGGGTACAAAGTGAAATGTGGAAACCAAGCCCATCAGGTTGTACTGGATGAAGCTGGTTAAAGCCCATGCACACTGGTCTCTATGTCAATGGCAGAAGTAATTGTTGAAGCCAAGAAGATTTAAAGAAGTACCCAGATCTGGTACTAACAAGATCTGGGTACAGAAGCTTTGAAACTGCCAATTCTTTCTGCCTTTAACACCCAACCAGCAAATCTGTCTGTCTCTCTCTCTCTCTTTCTCTTTCTGTCTCCCACTCTCCCTCACACACACACACTAGTGCACACAAAGGCACACCCACACAGCTGCCACCTGTGAGCTTCCATGTAAGTATGGACACTGTACTAACTTGCCTGGCCTAGGGACAAAGCAGAACCGCAAACAGTTCACATTTTCTGGCCAGGCTGTGTGCTGGACTGTGTGCAGTATTCCACCACCACATCCCAGCACCTTCTGTCACTCCTTCAAATCTGCACAAAGGGGACTTCTTCTCGCCAAACCATGCTACCAGAATGATGAATGGCAGGGTAACTTTTGCTAATTAAACCAAAGGTGCAATATAGAAAAACAGCCTAGTTAACATCTTAATTTCCACCGACAACAAGGCTTGTAAAAGTTATCTTCTTAATCTAACTCCAGAAACACAGATATACACCTACGGATTTAACTCTTAAAATGAATATACCTCTTGAAGTATCAACTAACTAGAGAATACAAGTTTTAATATTATAATGTAAATATAATCAGCCATTTTTCTAATGTAAATTATATATATATACATACATACAAACACACACATGCATATACATATTTACATGCACATATCCACACAACATACATACATATTACATATAAAAACTCTCTGGGTCTCAATTTTCTTATCAGTTAAGGAAAGATAATAATAGCTACCTCACCAAGTTTATATACGCACATACCCTACATCTTTCATCTTTCCATAAACAAAAATTTTAAAACTTCTCTTTAATAAAAATTATAAAATTTTAATTCTCAAATCCTTCAACAGGGAATAATATGGAAGATGTTTCATTGATAAAATAAATACTCCTACTGTAAAAAAAATGTTATTACTTAAAATAGTCATATTGATCTTGAAAGTCCCAAATGTGTAAACAGAAAAGCCTAACACTGGGGAACTGACACACTTGAAAATTCGGAATATTGTGTTATCACTCATTCAGGGGTAATGTTTTTCATGTAGCTAATGGTGAAAAATCTTCTTGATGAAGAACAGTTAGTTATTCAAACCTAGATGCTGGCCTCATGGGAGAAATGAAAGCTCCCTAGAAATTCTGTTTACAAAGAGGACTGTTACCTTACACGGGGACTCATTCCCTTTGAGGGAAAAGCAACCTCTTGATCAGTGGATATGGCTTTTCGACAAAATACCTGCAGTGCAAAATCTGTTAAAACTAGCTCAATATTCTGTTCCCATTCTCATGTCAAATAGTGGAAAGCATTTTTGGTGTCAGCTGTAATCTATGGAAAACATAGATTAGATGCAGAATCATGAAGCTAAATTCTATCTTTGATTTGTTTAGAGAACATTCTGAGTTTTTGAACATTAAAATTTGTTTAAAAGTCTAATATAAATATGAAATCCAATGCAGACTATCATAAAAAAATCCCATATGTTTTAACAAATGTTTTCAATTACGAGGTTTAATACATTTGTTAACACTGCTTGACAACCCTACAAATCATTCATAAGTTAGGCATATACTCAAATTAATCAAATTAATTTAGGTTTACAGATGGCTCTAAGAATGCATTATGATTTCCTCTTCTTCTACCCTTTCCAGTTCTCCCTATTTTTCTCTTCCTCTACTTCTTCCTAGTCTTCTTCCTCTTCCTTTGTGTTAAGATTCATAGTTTTGAAACCTCTCAATTTTCTCAATTTTGGGTTTAATGTAGTAACATCAAAGAGAAAGTTTTAGGATTTAGTCATGAATAATAAT
>PVJI01019757.1:0-30384 GCA_004026765.1 Micronycteris hirsuta
CAGAAGAATTATTTTTTTATCGTTCATGAACTGTAGTACCCTAAGTTAAGATAGCATTAATTTTATTTGATTGTTTCACTTCATGTTTCTATACCTTCTATGGCCCACAATTAAGTTACCTCTTGAAATTATTATTTATTTTGTGATTATGCTTTTGCAGATGAATTTCTTATTCCCTCCTTTTAACAGTCCATCTGGGAAGGGGTTTTTGCTTTTGTTTTTGTTTTGTTTTTGGTCTATCTTTAGCAACTATCTGCAACAATTACTGCAGTTAGATAAGCTTTGCTTTAAGCTGATGGACTGACAAACTTTTGGGGAATAACTCCCGCCTATTCTATTTTGTACTTATTATATCTTCCGGATTAGGCTGATTAATTTAAGGAGCTGATTGTGCCATCTGTGAGATGAACAGAATCTCAGAGTGATGCTGTGTTCACACTTGGAAAGCAACATGCATGCTGAAAGGGAGTACTGCCTGGGAAATTTCGGCTAGCTAGCTGGATTCCCAGATGCTTCACAGGATAATGTTTTGTCGGTGAGTTTAACTAGGTCTGTGGTCTGAAACTCCACCCTAGAGGTCTAGGAACAGGATGTAAAAAAAATTTTTTAAAGATATTAATTAATTAATTAATTATTTTTTAGAGAGGGGAAGGAAGGGAGAAAGACAGGGAAAGAAACAACAATGTGTGTTTGCCTCTTGCACCCCCATACTGGGGACCCGGCTTGCAACCCAGGCGTGTGACCTAGGCTGGGAATCGAACCGATGACCCTTTGATTTACATGCTGGCACTCAATCCACTGAGCCACACTAGCCAGGGCTAGGAACAGGATTTTATCTATGTACCCAGATGCCGAATACTAAGCAAAATGCTTCTTGGTATTATCTTCTGATGATAGTGGTAAGAAGTGTTACAACTAGGCCAGTGGTTCAACCTGCATTCAGTGAAGCTCTGGAACTTCACTGTCCAATATGGCGACTTCCAGCCATATATAAATGTTGATCACTTGAAATATGGCTTGTGATATTAAACAACAGATTTTTTCATTTTAATTTAGATTTTAATATTAATTTATTTGAATTAAAGTTAAAATGGCTATTCAATTTATTTTGGAAAAGTTACAACATTGGTATGCAAATATACTTTTTCAACTCCAGTTTTTGTGAAATCTTTACGCAGGTCACATATTTCCATTGAAAATTAGCATCTGAGTTATGATGCATAGTCAGTTAAAAGCGTACAATGAATTTGAAGACTTCGTAAAAGAAAAAAGAATTTGAAATACCTAAGTGATAGATTTTATACTGATTACATAGTGAAGCAATGTGTTTTATATATCAGGTAAAATAAAACAATGTTATAAAATTAATTTTACCTATGACTTTTTACTTTTTAGAAAGGTAGTTCCTAGGTAATTTAAAATAACACATGCAGCTTACATTGTACGTGCGTTAAACAGAGCTGTTCTAGTGTGGGGGCGTGGGGAACAGAGGGGCAGCAGTGTTACCCTCCCACACCAAACTTCCTTAAACAAGTGCAGCTCTTCTCTTTCATTATACTTTTTATCTCTTTTACTTGCTGGCCTTCCCTATAAGCTTTATCTCAAGACAGCACTCTGTTACTGAAAACAATTTTAGAAACTTCATTTTAAATCGAATGACGTGTAATACAACAGTACGATGCCACTGGCTTTTGGTTTCTGTAATTTGAATATGATCTGCCCACGTTGGCGTTTTTTGGTAGCTAATCTGCTTGGTATTCTTTACTTTCTGGATGTATGGTTTGGTGTCTGTCATTAATTTTAGAAAAATTTTGCCTTTTTTCCTTCAATTATTTATTCAGATGTTGTGTCTTCTCTTCCTGGTATTGCAGTTATGCATGTGTTGCCCCTGTTGTCACTGGCCCACAGTTCTTGGGTGCTCTGTTCTGTTTTTATTATTGTTTTTCTCTTTTCATTTTAATTAGAGTTTTTCTATTGACCTGGCCTCAAGATTGCAGATTTGTTTCCCTGTCTCGTTTAGTTTACTGATGAATCCATCAAACATATTCTTTATTTTTGCTGTGGTGTTTTTGATTTCTAACATTTCCTTTTGATTCTTACAGTCTGCTTTTTGCTTATATTATCCTTCTGCTCTTTCACGTTGTCAACTTCTTTCACTAGAGACCTCAATATATTAATGATAGTTATTTTAAATTTCCTGTATGATAATTCCAAAGATCTGTCCTGAGTCTCATTCTGATACTTGTTTTGTCTCTTCAGACATTTTTCTTGACTTGAACATGCTGCATTATTTTGTGGAAAGCCAGACATGGTATACTGGATAAACAGGCCTTTCTTATGGATTTTAATCTGGCTAGAAGTCAGGCTATGTTTAATGTATGATATAGCTGTGGGTTCCTGAGGCTTTAAAATCCTCTAGTGTTTGTGTTTCTGTTTTCTTAGATGTCTTTGTGCTTCCCTAAAACAGCCTTCATTTCGCACCTTTTTCTGTTGTAATCCACTGTTGCTACACTGGCTCTCTTTTTGAGTGTGTAAGGTATAGGAGAAAGTTAATGTTGTGTAAATGTGTGATTACATCTCTGTGTTTAAGTGGGTCTGTATCTCTGGATTGTGACCTTCAAGTGTTTCTTAGCTTTCCCACTCCACCCTATTAAGTGACACAGGAAGATGGAGAGTACTGGAGTCTAAGTGCCCTCACCGCAGGTACGGTTAGGTATGATAGAGTTGTGCCGCTTGGAGAGTTGCTTTTTGTCATGGAACAGATTTCACAGTGGTCATTCTTTCCCCTCAGCCAGAACCACAAAGGGATTTTTATTTTGACTCTTCACTGTGAAGAACCAGCTAGGGTTCCTAGAGATAATATCAAATAAAATGTCAAGGCCCCCCGAAGAGGCTAGTTGGAGATGTCTCAACTCTAACCAGTTTACTTTTCCAGAGGTTTCTCCTCCAGGTAAACAAATCACAGCTGTTATCCTCTGGATTCTCCTATATCTCCAGATTTGGGGTTGGCTGTTTGTCCTATGGCCTCATTTCCCTATTGGGTCTAAGAGAAGTTATAGATTTTTACTTCATTTATTTAGCTTCTTTCTGGTATAAAAATGGGAATGATTACTTTATATCGAATGTGTTGGAAGATTAAACCAAAACCTGTATGCTACTATTTATATGTCACTCTGGATGATGGTGGCTTCATTAGGCTTCTTTCCCCCTGATTCCTATCTTTAAATGATACATCTACTCTTCAGATACAAAATATTGTTTAATGGCATTCTAAATAAGAGATATTTTGCTTCCTTTCATAGGTGCTGATTAAATTAACTCTTATTTGGCTATCCTTCTACTCACATAGTGAAAGTTAAGAACATCTAATATTCGTATCTCTACTTTTTAAATAAATCACAAATTCCCAGATTTGGTGCTGTTGGAGGTGCAACAGGGTAAAACAGAATTGAAGCCCCAGTGAAGCTTATCATGTACACGGAGAAACAAAGTTAACCTTCCTAAAAGGACTAAAAACACATGATTACCTACTGATGACATTCGGGGAGTGAAGAATGGCTTTTAAAGACGCTTCCGGGTAAGTAGTGATATAATGTGGGGTCCAGGTAGGCACCCAGAGCACGGGGCCAGCCCAAAGTGTGGCGGCAATTAAATTGTCTTACTTCGTAAATGGAAAAATTGACAAGAACTACTTTATTAATAGTTATTGGTGAGTTAATGATAGCACACATGTTTTCTAAAAGTTTATTGATTTGAACATAATTTAGGATTAAAAAAAATAATTTGTCTTTGATATACCACCTGCTTGTTGCTATCACTTTCAGATGGTGCATCTCATCTAAATTAAGACAATTCGGGAATATCATTCAGTATTCGATATTGAGAGATGACCTAGTTGATAACGGAAGTTGAGATTACAGCCCTGGTCTTCCTCAGGTTCTGAAGAGTGTGATAGTGACTCGGGAAGTGAGCACGTTTTCTTATATATGTACCTCAAACTGTGGCCATCGACCAGGAGTAACTTCTACATGGTATTTACAGTGTTCCCCCTCTAGCAACAGCACACTCTGCTCTTTTTATATTGTTTCCTGTGGGAAATGGCAAAATTTTCAAACATCACTTAAATATTAGGGTTTCTTTTTAGTGGAAGATATATTTAAGGTATTTATTTTATGCTATTGTAATAAAATAATAAAATATATAACATGTATAATCACTGCCGTAATTATCTTTAATTTCTTTTTAAACTTATATTTAGAGCTGAAATAAACTTCCTGTAACCCCTGAGTCAAGCATTAATAAATGAGGGATTTAAGTAGGGGAGATTTTATATTATCATCTAGTATGAAAATGCCATTTATCAAATCTTCCCCTTCTTATTCACTAATATGCAATTTCTGCTCATTTATGTTTTTCTTCTTATAGTCCCATCTTGAAAAGGCAGTATAAAATGATCATTTAAAATATAGACTCAGCACCCTAAGTATAAATCTGAATTACAAGTCTTATTAGCTTTGACTGTGGTAAAGCCATTTAATATTTCTGTGTGTAGTTTCCTCTTAGTACAATGGGGAGTACTACCTATCTCATAGGGTTTTTAAAGAATTAAAGTCATAAATCCCCTTACTCACTAAATATTCTTAAACTACCTACTATGTATTAAACCCTGTCTAAAGGAGAGCAGTTGGTGGTTATATCAGAGAGATAGTGGGGGAACGTGGCAGGCCTTGGGAAGACATAGTAAGGATTTTGGATTTTACTCTGAATCAGGAAGAGAAATACTTAGAGAATTTTGTGTAGAACAGTACCATGATCTGCCTTGGGATTTTAGGGGATTGTTTCTCTGGCTTCTCATGGGAGAAAAGTCCATAGGGGAGCACCGGTGGGTGCAGAAAGACAAACTAGGAAACTGTAGCCAGGGTCCAGGAGAGACATCGTTGTGGTCAGATGAGACCACTTACTGGTGGCAGGTGTGATAGAAAGTGCTAGATTCAGGGTATATGTGGTAAGTAGAGCCCATAGATAGTCCACCAAATTTTTCCCCATCACCTGTAAGAATAGATTTGACTTTCATTGAGATAAGGAAGGCTGAGGTGAGAGTAAGATTTCGGCTTGGGCGGGGCCTGGGCTGGGTATGGCCCAGAGCGTGGCCTGCCTCATTTGGAGAGGGCAGTACACGTGAGCTCTGTTTTCCCATTGCGTGTACTGTTTCTATTCCTGAGTACCTTTAAGTCTGTTCTTGCTCCTTGTCATCCCCAATTTTTCCTTTCCTTCAGAAGCCAGTTGGAAATTCATCTGCACTCTTACCCCAATAATGTTCCCTTTTATAAAATTTGACGTGTGATTTCTATCGATTTTCTCACGTAATTCTCTGTAGCTTTATATTTTTCTATCATTAAAGGGACTGTAATATTGTGAGTGTGTGGGGTGAGTGCACAGAGCTATCTCATTACATCTCTCTAAAACTTTCAGCTGATTTGATATCTGGCACACCAACAATTAACACCTTAAACAGAACAAGGGAGCTAGTATCATTGCGAAATATTCACTACAAACTTTTTCCCTCTGAGAACACTTGTAGACGTTTAGATGTTGGGTGTGGCTATAAATATAGGCTCAGATATTTTCCAAACAAGGCTCCAAGTTTTATTTGAAAATGGTTCTTTTTGTTGTGGGGACATATTTGTTAAATATTTCTGATATTGATTCTTACACGTGGGTTATTTATTACTTCTTCCACTCTAGATACTCTATTGTTGGTATTCACATGTGATTAAAAACTTCCACATTTGCCAACTTCCATACTTCCATTCATAATATCTTTTCCCCAGAATCCCTTGTCCTCCATCTTCTAATCTTTCTTTGTTCAGGTCTCTGACCAAGTGACCAGTTTATTTGCTACTTTTAGGGCCACACGGCTGTTTCAGAACCAGAGATAAGGACTTGCAAGCTAGTACAAGCTCGTTCCTGGTCAAAAACCAGATGGGGAGAATAAGAAAGAGTGAAACAGGGAAGGAGAGACAGCTATTCTTTGTACTGGTTACCAATGAAGGCAATCATTGAACTGGTTACCATTGAAGGCAATTGGCCTCAATCCCACTTGCTGCCCTCTGAGGAACCATGTGAAGTACCCCTCAGCATTACCTGCCTGAGACATGATTGAGGAACTATTTGTACTGGCTCTGTTCAGCTCTCCACTTTGTCAAGGAGTGTCCCAGGGAGCATGAACACCACATACCCCCACATTTGTTTTGTGCGTGGGCTAAAACAAAGTGGTTAGTTGGGCTACTGAATCCTGTGTTGAGTTCACTGTTTTCCACATTACTATTATCTGGCAAAGCAGAATTATTCACTGCTTCCTTGCACTCCCCGCAACTTCCTCATTTTATATGTGGGCACTCTCTGTTTCTCACATCTGAGCAATTTTATTCTTGGTCCTATTTCGATAGCCCATCTTCAACGCCAGCTCATATGGTCACTGTAAAGAGACCTGGCTACCGCTGCTCCAATACCATCTCACCAGTGTGAGACTGTCTGCAAAGGAAAACGCTTTTGAAGTCAACCTTCACATTAAAAAGGATATAAACTAGTTTATCCAGAAAATTAATATTTATACTCAGAAATGTGCACATGTTTAACTGAGTAGAAACTCAAGGGAACAGGCATATGTTTTCCTCACATAGACAATTTTTTTTTTAAAAGAGATCCTAAGCAGGTGATCCATACTGACCTTAAAGAAGGGGTCCTAGAGTTCCTAACTTATCTGCAAAGGTAGGGGACAAAAACCTATCATCCATAAATCAACAAAAAACAAGTCCTGGCAAAGATGTGGAGAAAGGGGAACACTTTTGCACTATTGATGGGAATGCAAATTGGTGCAGCCACTGTGGAAAGCAGTATGGAGATACCTCAAAAAATTAAAGATGAATCTGCCTTTTGACCCAGTGATTCTGTTTCTGGGAAAAGATCTGAAGGAACCCAAAACACTAATTTGAAAGAACATAGGTACCCCTGTGTTCATTGCAGCATTATGTACAATCAACCAGATATGAAAGTGGCCCAAGTATCCATCAGTATTTGAGTAGATAAAACAACCATGGGGCATTTACACAGTGGAATACTACTCAGTTGTAGAAAAGAAGAAAATATATCCTTTGTAACAGCATGAATGGACCTGGAGAATATTATGCCAAGTGAAATAAGGCAGTCAGAGAAAGACAAATACCATATGATTTCACTCATATGTGGAATCCAATGAGCAAACTGAACTAACGAACAAAATATAGACAGATTCATAGATGGAGAGCAGGATGACAGCTAGTTCTGGGGGTGGGGGGGATAGGGTAGAAGGGTTGAGCAAAAAGGAAAAAGGACTCATGGACATGGACAACAGTGTAGTGATTGCAGGGAGAGAGGGGACTAAAGGATAATGGGAAAAAATACAATAGAAACAATCATTTAAAAAATAAAAAGGATAGAAACTGCTTATCCATAAAAATTAATATTATACTCAGAAGTGTGCATATGCTTAACTGAATAGAAAATTAAGGGAACTGGTATATGTCCTCCTCATAATAATAGAATTTTTTTTTTTTCAAAAAGAGATCTTGACCAGATGATCCATATTACCTTAGAGAAGGGGTCCTAGAGTTCCCAACTCATTTGCAACCTTGGGGAGCAAAAGACATTGTTAGTGAAATCCAGGGGTTCCTTCAGATAGCCCAACACAAATCTGGTGAAGGAAGAAGGGGGTTGCAGGGGATAGTGAGACGAGGAGCAAGATTTCATGTTGTCAAAGATCCCTTACCCTGTAACCTGTGGTATCGTCTGCAGTAATGAGAACAGTTTTTACTCTCACATTGTACTTCCCTGTTGGAATTTTTTCCATGTACTTGCACAGCCTGGTTTGATGATCTCAGAGGAGACTGAAGGGGCAGAGCCGCATGGGGTGGATGGGACATCTCACTTCACGTCTTCACTCATTCCGGTAGAGAAGCAGTTAACTGCGAGTCTGAGTTCTATTTCTGCCTAGACATATAGGAAAAGATACAATGATGATATTAAACATGCATGTAATCAGGTGAAATCACCAGGAGGGAAATAAAGTATTGGGAGACAATTCTCCAAGACATTTCCTCAGTTTTTGTAGGTAACTATCTTTTTTTCAAGTATATTTGTGAATATCTATCTTCCAAGTCAAATTGCCTTGGAAGATAAAGATAGTGTATCCACCTAGAGCAGAGGTTACAATTGTTTCCTGACCAGGATGGTAAAACAAATGACTCCATCCAGCACAAATGTTGGGCATATTTGCAAGTAGTCCTTAAAAGATAGTTCAGGGCTTTCCTGAACATGCGTTAAATCTGTGCCGCAGCATCCATCTGAGTCATTCTGCAGCATGTCTGTGGGCCTCAGGGAGAAAGGTAAAATAATGAAAATAAATGTTGATGCTAATTATTATGCCAAATAAAGTCCTTTGTCTCTGACTCAGGGTCACATATCTTCAACCAGCATCCATAGAACTTTAGCAGGCCAACTTGTTAGCTTGCAATTAGGTGAAACTTCAGAGTCTTTACCATTTTTTTAATTACTTTATTTTTGTTCAATTACAGTTGTCTGCATCCTCTCCACTCACCTCCCCCCACCCTCCAAACCCACCTTCCTCCCCTGATTCCACTCTCCCCCTTGGTTCTGTCCATGTGTCCTTTACAGTAGTTCCTGAAAACCCTTCTCCGCACAGTCCCCTCTCCCCTCCCCTCTGGCTATTGTTAGATTGTTCTTAATTTCAATGTTTCTGGTTATGTTTTTCTTGCTTTTTTCTTTTGTTGATTATGTTCCAGTTAAAGGTGAGATCATAGGGTATTTGTCCCTCACCACCTGGCTTACTTCACTTAGCATAATGCTCTCCAGTTCCATCCATGCTGTTGCAAAGGGTAGGAGCTCCTTCTTTCTCTCTGCTGCGTAGAATTCCATTGTGTAAATGTACCATAGTTTCTTGATCCACTCATTTGCTGATGAGCACTTAGGTTGCTTCCAGCACTTGGCTATTGTAAATTGTGCTGCTATGAACATTGGAGTGCATAGGTTCTTTTGGATTGGTGTTTCAGGGCTCTTAGGGTATAATCCCAGCAGTGGAATTGCTGGGTCAAAAGGCAGTTCCATCTTTAGTTTTCTGAGGAAATTCCATGCTGTTTTCCACAGTGACTGCACCAGTCTTCATTTCCACCAACAGCGCAGTAAGGTTCCCTTTTCTCCACATCCTCTCCAACACTTATCTGTTGCTTTGTTTATGATGGCCATTCTGACTGGTGTGAGGTGGTAACTCATTGTGGTTTTAATTTGCATCTCTCTGATGGCTAGTGATGCTGAGCATCTTTTCATATGTCTCTGGGCTCTCTGCACGTCCTCCTTGGAGAAGTGTCTGTTCAAGTCTATTGCCCATTTTTTAATTGGGTTGTTTGTCTTCCTGGTGTGGAGTCGTATGAGTTCTTTATATATTTTGGAGATCAAACCCTTTTCTGAGGTATCATTGGCAAATATGTTTCCCCATACAGTTGGTTCTTTTTTTATTTTAATACTGTTTTCTTTAGCTGTGCAGAAGCTTTTAATTTTGATGAGGTCCCGTTTTTTTATTCTTTCCTTTATGTGTCTTGGTCTAGGGGACATATCAGTGAAGATGTTGCTGCGTGGAATGTCTGAGATTTTCCTACCGATGTTTTCCTCTATGACTTTTATGGTGTCATGACTTATATTTAAGTCTTTTATCCACCTTGAATTTATTTTTGTGTATGGTGTAACTTGGTACTCAAGTTTCATTTTTTTGCATGTAGCTGTCCAGATTTCCCAATACCATTTGTTGAAGAGTCTATTTTTATTCCATTTTATGCTTCTGCCCCCTTTGTCGAAGATTAATTGCCCATAGAGGAGTCTTTACCATTTTTAAAACTATAAATGAAAAGACATGAGAAAGACATAGCATCTTGGACTTGTTACCATGTATAGGTCAAGAGAGGTTGAGGATGCAGAAAAGGAAAATAAGAAGGAAGAGCCAGTCATGTAGCAGCAAAACCAGAAGAATTTAACTTTTTTTCATGGAATCCTATATTTAAAATATGTTTGAAATGTGAGGTCGTCTTTATTCTTCTGATGCCAAGTGTTTGGGCAGATATTTGGCTACTGGGTCCAACTAGTGGTAGGAACTTGTTAAGGAAATTAACTGGACCTAAGTCAAATATTGGGAATTTATGCTGAGAGATTCATTATCCATTACCACTGACTATAACTTATTTACATACCTGTAAAAAAAACTAAATCTCTAATAAATGGGCACTACTAACATCACATAAATAAAGCAAATATTTATGATCTGGGAAGATTTTTTTAAACTTTTAAGAATTTTTTAAATAATGTAAATTCACGTGAAGTTGTCAGAAATGATACAGAGAGATCCTGTTATCCTTCTCTCAGTGACTCCAGTGGTAATATCTTGCATAATTATAATAAAACACACAATCAGGAAATTGACATTTTTGAAACTCATTGACTGCATTCTGGTGCCACCGGTGTTGCAGACATTTATGGGTACAAGTGTACCTTAGTTCTTGCAATTTTATTTTATGTTTACTCATGTGATCATCACCACATTTAAGATACAAAACAGTTCCATCAAATGGTTCCTTTGCCACCCTTTTATAGCCATAGTCACCTCCCTCCTTTCTCAGATAAGATTTAGCCAAGTAACACACACACATAGACACATAGGGAAATTGGGCAGAGCAAACATGTACAAAAGTTATGTGGCATGAGAAAAAGTGTCAGTTTTGTCAATCTTACAGAACGGCAACTTTTCCTCTATATACTAGTTAATTTTCCTTTGCTTTATTATAGGTATATTTATGATCTCCTTTATGTTTGGGATGAGAACAATTTATCTAGATAGTAAGTAAATGAAAGGAGGTGTGATGGAAGGATGGACTGATAAATACTTTCTTCATTTTCAATCTGTTTCTATTTTATCACTTAATCATTAGCAATGTACTGTACAAATGTTAATAAATTTCTTTAATATTTACTTGTTTAAAAAGTCCATTTAGAAAAACTAGAAATTGATAAGACTATATGATCAATTCAAGTCACATCTTTTACGCACCTCCAGGTCTCTGGCTGTAAATCACCTTATGACGGAATCAGTGATGTGACATAGCTAAGTGTTTTATAAATAGATTATTACTGTACAAATATTTTTATTCTGTAAGTCATAGAGGAATACAAGCCTTAATTCAGATTTTAAAGAAAAATCACTTCAAAGTAAGAGAGAGAGAGAGAGGGAGGTTTTTTTTTTTTTTTTGCTATAAGAATACTTTTTTTGCTATGGGCAGATTGTCTATGGTCTCGATTTACAACCCTAACCCTCACCTTTCTCTTAAATTTATGCCAATTCCAAGTAACACACATGTACTGAAAGCTTAAGATGAAAACAAATCTTGGTCCTCCTTTCTGATTCAAAACCTGTTCCTTTCTTCTCAGTTAATACCCTCAAACTCCCCTATTTTCCCAGGTGCAAAACTTAGAGGTTATCTTAATTCCTCGCTTCCTTCAATTCTCATACACACAGCACTAGTAAATCTTGTTGAATCTGCCCTTAAAACATGCCCCGAGTCCAAAAGACATTGCAGAAATGGCCATTACTGTTGCTACTACTACTGTTACTACTTACTTGATTCGTAGCTAGAAGTGGCCGTGTAATATGTAAGTAGAAGTATTATGGAGTAACTTCAAAGAGTCTATTTATGTGTTTATTTGAGCTGTCTCAACAAGATATAAGGCTTTTTTCTCTATCATTTTTCTTTTTCTTTCCCAGAATACACAATAGGAGGCCTAAAGTTCTAGAAATCTTAAGTCATTTGCTCCAGACCTTGCACTGGGTATCTCCTCCATCTGGTTGTTCCTGAGTTATATCCTCAGGAAAACTATTTTACTATATTATTTGTTATAATAAACTGGTAACCTGGTTAAAAAAAAAGTTTATCTGAGTTTAGCGAGCTACCCTAGCAAACTAATCAAACCTCAGAAAAAGGCTGCAGCAACCTTGACTTTGAACTGGTGTCCGAAAGCAAGGGAGGCAGGGTGTTGTTGGACTCTGCAGTCTATAGTGAGGTGGTCAGAGGCCAAGGTGATAACCTGGGCTTGTGATTGTCATCTGAAGTATGGGGGAGGGAGGAGGCAGTCTCCTGGGACTAAACACGTAACCTGTGGAATCTGACACTACCTCCTGGTAGATGGTGTCCAGAGTTGTGTTGAATTGCAGAACATGGAGCTGGTGTCTGGAGTGTTGGTCAGATGTTTGGGGAAGCCACACCCCTCCACACATTGGAAATTCGGTCCAGAAACCCAAAAGGCTCTTGCTTACTTTCTGACCTGACATCAAAGAGCTTCCTTTATTTGATTCTCTGGTTCTTCATCAGAGGGACACACACACTTAGTCCATGTTTCTGCACCAAAAATGGGCCTTTTTAAGAGCCAGGTGCTTATTTTAATTGCCTCAGAAAATAAAGACAATAAAGACAAATTTTACTGAGTGCTAAAAGTGGTGTGTTTACTTTAGGGATTGGATAGTAGCTTAAAGACATTGAACCACAAATGCAGGTCGATGCTACTTCCTCTGGGAAGCTTTTCAGATCAAAGATTAGGCCTGAATTAAATACACCTTCCTGTGGTACTTAGAGCCGAGTGAGTGCCACTGTTACAGCATTTGTCTCCCTGCTTTTAAATTGTGTCTCTTCTAATGCACCGAAAGTCTCTGAAGATAGGGCTTGCATCCTACATTTTCAGATCTTGACAACTAGGCCTAAGCTAAGTGGGTATTGTACGCTCAGTAAATATTGATTGAATAAATAAATCGATGATTCAATGAATGATTGGTATAAGGAATAAGGAATGGGTGCACTACTTATTATTTTGTTATGACAGATATAATAACACAGAGTAGTTGAGAATTGCTTCAGGTTACACAACGATTGACCGTAAAACCAAGACCTTGCTTATTGTTTCGCTATTCAATCAGCAGTTTGTTCATTTTATGAAACTCTGCAAAAGCCCTGGAAATGGCGTCATGTAATTTTGTTGCAGATTCCTAGCTTCCTACCCTGTAAAACTGGCATCATTTTACCTATACTATAGATTGTTGCTTAAATAAACAAATTGATAATATTAAAATGTTCAACATATTCCCTGATTTATAGTAAGTACATAATAAATATTTATCTTTTAAAAATTATATTCACATACCTTAAGTAGCAACTGTTTTTAGGTTACATAGAGTCAAATAAAATTTGATGTAAGATATTCCTGATTCACAAGATGCATTCTTATATCTGTTCTTAGTTTTGCCAATGGGGAATAAAAAATGTGGTGCACATTGATTTTAGACAATAGATGCTATCTTCCTTTGCAGAAATTATGTCAAAACTTAAAAACATAATAAAATAGTATACTATTTATGCCTTACTGAATTAAAATTTGATATTCACACTTAAACAAAATATTTAAACCATCTATGTCATTTGACTTCTTTCTGTTAAGTGGTGGTAACAAATTTAAAAGGTCAGATGTATCAAGTATCCAGTGTTAACGTTACATTTTAACTATTTTGGCGGGCAGTATAGTTTAATGATTCACTGCATTTAGTGACACATAATTTTTTAAAACCCTAAGAATTCTATAGTCAAAGATACATTCTAGCAATGAGGATTGAAAGAGGAAGAAAGGAAGTTGTCCTTCCAAATACCTTTCCAGGACTCTGTCAGTTAAGGTTTTGCTCCCAGTGTCTTGCGGACCATGGGTGACTTTATAAATAGGTGGGAAAGAAAAAATGTAAAAAAATTAAGTGGAAATGAAACTTAATATTGATTTCCAGTAGGTTTCTTTTTATTGCAAGCTTTTCAGCTCTTCCCAAAATCTGAGCCAACTGAACTAAGTTCAGAAATGACATTTCTGGTGAGTTTGCTTTATTCAGTAAGAATTACATAAGGGTGTTTCTCTTAAACTAAACTGTAGAAAGATACATTTCTTTTAATTGATGTTGTATTTTTGGTTAGTGTTGGAAATAAGCATTATTTTATACTTTGTGGGATATAGTAGGAAAAATGTATGCTGTGTGTGAAAGAATAAAATATCACATGTTTATTCAACAAAATTTATTGAGCATTTATTATGTGTATCACTTTATGATTCAGAAGTCTTTGAGGATATAAACCTGCAAAATCATAATCCTTAGCTGCAAGAGCTTACATTAAATTAGAAGAGTCAGGGTACAGTGGAAAAACAATAAGAAAAAGCTGCTAATAAAATATTTGTGAAAAGAGAGATTATTTTGTCTGAGAAATCTCTGAATTGATTGGTAAAGAAATACTCATGTGCCAAGCAATGACATTTTGGTCAATGACAGACCACACATGCATTGGTGGTCCCATAAGATTATAACGAAACTGAAAAATTCCTATCAGCTTAGGGACATTGTAGCTTTCTGACAGTGGAGCCCAAGTCATCACTTAAGTGTTGAGTGATGATGCCGGCATAAACAGCCCATTGCACTGCCAGCCTTATAAACGTATAGCAAAGACAGTTACGTACAGTGCCTGTTACTTGATAATAAATGACTATTTACTGGTTTATGTATTTACTGCCCTATTTATTATTTTAGGTTATACACTTTCTACTTTAAAAACAGTTTGCTGTAAAACTGTATTCTGTGTTACTCAGGCAGCAGCCTCATACAGCTTGTGTTCACTGTGGCTCTTGGTTGCATGACTCTCTTTTGTGCTTGATTTAATCTCATGTTGTTTTGTGCAGTACCATGGTGTGTGTACACGCTTGTAGCGTAGGAGCACTAGGCTACAGCATGTTTAGCCTAGGCGTGTGGCAGGCTATGCCGCCTAGGTTTGTGCCAGCATGCTCTGTGATGTTTCCATGATGAAATCACCTCACAAGGTAGTTCTCAGAACCCATCCCCATATACGGACATACAGATTGATGTAAAATACTAAAATATGCCTTAATAAATATTACCTCAGTTGATTGTGGGTATAGGGTTTTACTGCTTCAAAATGCTTTCATTATACTATTTAAGTAACATAACAGCTGTGACTTCATGATGGTATTATTGTTTATTTCACTTTTCTGGAGAAGGAAAATGAAGCTCACGTTTACAGATTAAGAAAAAATACACAAGTTTCGTCTTTCCAAATTGAGTACAACAGCACTGCTTTCAACTGTAAATCATTATTTTGACATGCATATTTAATTACATGTAGGATAGTATGAGAGGCAATAGAGCAATGTAGTCAATAGCTTTGGACCTGGAATCATATACAGCTGATAGATAGTTTGTTTTTGACACTTAACCAGCTATTGTTACCTTAGTCAAGTTGCCAATTCCTTTTGGCTACAATTTTAATCTCAATAATGGAAATAACAATAGCAACAGACTCACAAAGCAGTAAGTATATCAGTTAAGGTACTTTCAACTACAAATACCACAATAGTGGTTTAAATGACATAGACATTTTTTGTAAAATAAGATTTTGCTTTTTTATAGCAGCTTAAGGTTAAAAGGAAAATTAAGAAATTTCCCATGTATAGTATCCCCTGTTGTCAGCATCCACCACCGGAGTGGTCCATTGGTGATGACTGGTGAAACTACCGTGACACATATTTAAGACCCAAAGTGTATAATTTATGTTACAGTTCACTCTCAGCGTTGCACGTTTTATGAGTTTAGGCAAATGTATAATGCACATGTCCATCATATGTTATCATAGTGCTCTCACTGCACTAAGAATCCTCTATGCGCCGCCAATTTTTCCCTCCCTACCCTGCAGCCCCTGGCAACCACTGTTTTTTTTTTTTTTTTTTTTTTTTTTAACTGTCTCCATAGTTTTTCCTTTTTCAGAATGGCATACAGTTGTAATCACACAGTATATAGACTTTTCTGACCGGCTTCTTTCACTTAACAGTATGCTCTTATGTTTCCTCCATGCCTTTTCATAGTCTGAAAGGTTACTTTTTGGTAGCGAGTAATATTTCATCATCTGAATGTACCACCGATTATTTCTCCATTCACTTACTAAAGGGCATTTTGGAAGCTTCCAAGTTTTGTGGTTATAAAAAAGCTGCCGCTGCTGCTGTACAGGTTTCTGTGTGGGCATTATCTTAGCATCTTTGGGAAAGTGCCAAGTAAAGTAATTGCTGGATCACATGGTAAGGGTACGTTTAGTTTTATAAGAAACTGCCAAACTGTCTTCCAGTGCGGCTTTATCATTTTCCGCTCTCACTAGCAATGAATGAGTGACTGTTTCTCCACATCCTTGCCAGCATTTGGTGTTGCCAGTGTTCTGCATTTTGTCCATTCTAATAGGTGTGTAGTGGTCATTGCTCATGCTTTCCTATGCTTATCTTCTTTGGTAAGGCATTGGTTAAGATCGTAGGCCCATTTTTTTCATTGGATTGCTTTCTTATTATTGAGCTCTAATAATTCTTTGTACAGTTTGGGTAACAGTCTTTTATCAGCTATAACTTTTGCAAATATTTTATTCCAGTCTGTCACTTGTCTTTTGTTTCTCTTGACATTATCATTCACAGAGCAGGAATTTTAATTGAAATGAAGTCCAGTTTTTCAATTATTTGTTGCATTGATTGTGCCATTGTATTGTATCTAAAAAGTTATTGCCATATCTAAGATTATCTAGCTTTTCTCTTATGTTATCTTTTAGGATACATTAATTATTTTTCATGCAGATAGTTTGAAGGTACCTACATACACTGAACTGTTAGTGGCCTATGTATTATTACATAAGAAGTTACATAACAGATTTATTTTCATAATTTTATACAATTAAACAAACTTCTCTAACTTCATATAAAGTATCTACACACAGACACGTAAAAAGAAAAGACTCAATGCCAATGAAGCTGTGATAGGCAAATTGTGATATTGTGGCTTATAATAAAAAAAAAAATATGTTTGTTTTCTGTCTTCATTACTGGCACAGGGCCCCTAAAACACTTGGAATTTTCTAAGTGATGAGACCAATTGAGATGTCTTGTTGAGGTGACTTTTGAAATGCCCTCGGGTAACCTAGGGATGGGGGTTGGTTGCCAGGGGAACCAACCGTGTGATGAATATTTAGTCACAACACCGGATCTGCTCCAGGAGAGGAGGGAAACTAAAGACTGAGTTCAATCACCAATGACCAATGATTTAATCAATCATTCCCGTGTCATGAAACCTCCATAAAAACCCAACAGAATGGAGTTTGAAGAGCGTCCGAGTTGGTGAAGCGGAATGCGTCTGCGTGCAGGGAGGGTGTGGTGACCCGAGTTCCACAGAGACAGAGACTCCCATGTGTGTTTTGGAGTCTTCTGGACGTCACCTTATGCATCTCTCTCTGGCTGTTCATTTGTATCCTGCAATCTCCTTTGTAGGAAGTGGTAATCTAGTAGGTAAACTGGTTACCGGGGTTCTGAGAGCCTCTCTGGCAAATTAATTGAATCCAAGGAGGGACTCGTGGGAAACCTTGCTTTACAGTTAGTTGGTCAGAAGCACAGATAACAATCTGTAATTGTGATTGGCATCTGAAGTAGAGCAGCATTGTACAACTGAGCCCTTAAACTGGATTCTGAGCCCAGAATCTCCTGGTAGACAGTATCAGATTTGAGTTAGATTTTAGGACCCTCAGACAGTGTCTGCTAATAAGACAGTGTCTGCAGAATCGCTTGGTGGTGTTGAAAAATACACACCATAAATCTACTTATAGAATCAGTAATAATTCATAACTAACCATGAGATAAGTTCATAGAGATTGAAAAAAATCTTTTTAACTCCTAGAATTTGCACTTTACGAGGTGAAATAAAACCGACCTAAAAAACATAAAATGTGTTTTGTACCTTCCCACTTTAGTCTCTGTGACTCAGACTTTTAGGGCCTAAACAGACTTTTTTGCCCACTCATTTTATGATGGGTTGCTTTATGAAATAAGCAGAGTGCTGTTTTCTCCATTCTATTTGCCTTGAGAACTGATAGCAACATAATTTCCTGCCCCTCAGCTAAATACCGCTGTGGCCAGAAAAGAAATTTAGAAATTTAACCAAAGAAATTCTTCTTTCTAGAAGATAAGCCTGGGAAAGGAGCAAAAATAGCTTACTTTTCAAAACTCTCTGAGGATCATTAATGCTTGCTTCAAGACTCTTCATGCCAACTAAGGTAAAATTATTATGTTGTAAACTTCCTAATCGCAATGAGTTTTCTGCCTTGCAAATCTGCCTTAAAATCACTAATGGGAGTTCCTAAAAAAATCCACCTTAAAATCATTTACCTGAGTCCATAAGACCCTTTACAGCAGGTTCTTAAATGAAGTCCTCCTTTCATTAAACATTGTTTCCTTATCATGCTGATGAGCTTAGGAACTTTACTTTAGTTTATATGAATTAGTCTAGTTACTTTTCTAGGACTTTAAGTGAATTCTTACTGTATTCCTCTGACTTTACCCTTCTGAGGTACTACTAAGATTCAGTCAAAATATCGTCCTCCCTTACTGCAGTAAGTCTAATAAATTTAGCTTTACTTGATCAGCAGGTTTTTTTCTAAGGGCCTTTGAGAGAATTAGCATTGAACAGCTTCCACCTTAACCTCTGGCTGTTCTGAGATCTTCCTGCATTCACATGCAAATCCTAGACTATAACTGAACAAGAAATAAGAATCGTGAAGTGGGGGATACCCCAGTTTTAGATATTGTGAGTAAAGTGCAGTTGGAAGCATCAGGTACAAAAAGAACAAGGGCAACAGTTTATATTTCAAAGTAGCTTTCTGGTACTGCATTGTCTCAGAGCACCAGACACCAGGAGGTGAGGGACAGGAAGAAGTTACAATTACATTGTATTTTACTAAAAAGGGGAATAGGACTAAGATATGTGTACCTTGTCTAGACCACCAATTGCTGATCTAAGAAAGTGTTCATCTCCTCACAGAGCGGAGAGTGAAGAGAGAAGTCTGCAATTCCCTAACACCTTTGCCACACTAATTGAGCTTTGGTAGATATTTGAGAATAAATAGAGAGGGGAAAAATATTAAACAGTGTTTTTTTTTTTTTAAAAGACTGTTACTAGAGTAGATTAGAACCTCAACACTGAAATCACCTGAGAAGTTTGGAAATATAACAAAGCCCAGGAGACCCTATTAAGATTATGATTTAATTCATTGGTTTAGGCCCTAGTTCCAATGCACACCTAGCATTGAGAAATACAGATGTAGAACAGAGGTTAGCAACTACAGTTTGTGGGCAAAATTTTGCCTACTGACTGTTTTTGCACAGCTTTCAAACTAAGAATATTTTTTTTCAATTTTCAAGAGTTGAAAAAAAGAGAACATTTTAGGACACATAAAAGTTATATGCAATTCAAATTATAGTGTCCATAATTAAAGTTTTATGAGAACATAGCCACTTTCATTCATTTGCATATTGTTTGTGGTGGCTTTTGTGTTACACACGCAGAGTTGAGTAGTTGGAACAGAGACTATGGCTTACAAAGCCTAAAATTTTAAATATCTGGACCTTCACAGAAAACATTTGCTGACTCCTGATCTAGGAGGGAAAGCATATCTCTAAAAAGGGTCTGCTGAACAGTTTAGAATAAAACTTTAGAAAACTTTTTGATATGTTAATACATAATAACCATTAAAAATTGATAACAATTATTTGGAGAAAGGACACTTAGTCACTCATGAAAGCATAAGACAAAATAAAGGGAGGAATTGGGTAAGGAAGGCAGATAGGTGAAATGCAAGAGCAAAAGCTGGACATACTCCTGCCCATGCTTTTACAGTAACAAATCGATATTTTACTCTTCTTCACTATGGTTTCTATTTTACAACAGCAGAAACCCAGAGTGGGAAAACACAAACAACATCGAACACACATCCAGCCGGGTAACAAACATTCTCTGATGCGACTGCTTTTGCCCAAGGTTCCAACTTTCTGGAAGCAGAACCCAATGCCTGCATTGAAATTCCTTGCACTATAACATGTCTGATTCAGCCACACTCATATGTAGTCTCCATGATCTGCATTGAAGTACTGTTTCTAACTGCCCATCATTGCAGTTCAAAGTTATTATTGTAGCAGTGGACATGAGCGTATTAGGCTTCGCTGGTTCGTTTCACCAGCTATACTCCATATAGGCTGAACAAAATAGTGGCGATGAACAGCAGTTTATACTATATTATACAGGTTAGATATCTTTCTTCTTGATATGAGCAATAGATTTTCTACTTTGTGATAAGCCTGCAAGTATATTAACAATTGGAGGTAGTGAGAAACAATAGAGATTTTGAAGGAACAGATACACTGTTATTATATAGAAGTATAACTTTAAGCAAATAATTTTTAAAAAGGAAAAAAAAACCCATGCAGGTCAAAGTTGACAAACTTAATATTTTATTTTGGGATTAAAAAGGAGCATGAAAATTATTAACAAAAATTCAGAATACAAGTTACTTCTTGGCATTGCAAAAATAATACATTTTTGGAAGCACATAAGCAGTTCAAAGGTGGGGCTCTTGCCCATTTGTTTTTAGTGCATACATACATGATTACTTTTTTTAACTTGTAAACTGCACATATTCTCTTATACAGGGTTATAGTCAAGAAAATTGCAATATGAAATATTTTAATATAACATTTAGTATGACTGATGACGGTTTTCAATAGATACAATACAAATAAATTAAAAATCATGGACCTTTCTTTTGCTTACATAGAGTTGTTGTGCCAATATGTTTTAGAAATATAAGTCTTCTTTTATGTCAAAGACTATTAGAATAATCAATAATTTCATAATAACAATGTGAGAACATGACCTGAGAATTGAGTAATAAAAATAGTTAGGTGGAATAAAAAATAAGTAAAATAGGTGCTGGCCAGGATGTCAGTTAGTTGGAGTGTTGTCTTGATGCACTAAGGTTGCAGGTTCAATACCAGGTCAGAGCATAGGCAAGGATCAACCCATGAATGCATAGTTAAGTGGAATAACAATGATGTCTCTCTTTCTCTTTCGCTCTCTCCCTCCTGCCCCCTCTCTCTCTTTCTCTCAAATCAATAAGTGAAAAATGAATAAATAAAATGGCTATCATCTATGTATGTAAAAAGATGAGAAGTTTTAAAACTTATTTTTAAGTTACATTGTAGTGCCTTTGGAAGATAATCCTCTTAACTGAAAACAAAAAGCATGAATATTTTTCAGCCAAATTTTAATATTTAAATCTTAATATTTAATATTTAAAGCATAAAGTGAATTTACACATTTATTTATTTTTCTTTTTGAGGGTAAGTCCTTACATTTTATTTCCAAAGACTATCTTGTAAATGAGGCATTTGACTTTCACAGATTTTGCTGACCTTATTCTTTCTATCTGTAGGAGTTTGAGCATAAATATTTCATAATGCCAAAGTGTAAAATATTTAAACGCTTCATTTCACACAACTATATATATATATATATATATATATACACACACACATATATATATATATACACATATACATATAAATATATATGTATATATACCGATGCTTCAGAAATACTTTATTGCTAATGTTTCCTGGAATATGTACATACATACATACATACATATATACATACATATACATATGCACACACACACGTATCTTAAAGGGATTATTAACAATTCCCTTTCTTCATATAAAATATACATATTTTATAATACAATATCAAGTTAAATGTTTGGAAAATGAATGACTTCTGAATGCAATCAGGTTATCAGTTGTAAAATTAATTTTTACTATGAACCTTAAAACATTTCAATATTTACTGTAGTTCATGGGATCTAAGATGCAATCTATGATAGCACAAACTATGACTTTATGTACCACCAAGAAATAAAAAATGCATCTTATTATTGACAAATCATCAACTATAAGAAACCTACCATTGTCAGACATGTTAAAATGTAAGAAAAAAATTTTCCTAAGTCTTAAAATCTTGAAATTATAGAAAATATTTTATCATTTTTAGACATGAGCTACTGTCCCAAATTCTCAACACATTTAATGCATTTATTTTTGAATTTATTTTTATTTCATCTGATTTTTCTAATTAGCATTATACCTCAAAGCAGGATCTTCTGTATTTTCAGCTCTACCTTAATAATCACTGTCTTTTAACACGCCCTTTTATTCAGAGAAATGAGGGTCTTATTCTTTAGCTACTGTGATTTAACATAGCCAAAACATTTTACTAAATGGTAAAAGAAGAGCTTTTTATATGAGATTTATGTTATATAACAACTATCAGCATGACTGGCTTCGAGATAGAGCAGATGTTTTCCTTTTTCTAGATTATTAGTGCTAAAAGATATTCTGTAAAAAAAGACATTCTGTAAAAGATTTTCATATCTTTAGCTTAATTTTGCTGGGAACCTAAAATTGCTCTAAAGTATGTGTGTGTGTGAACATGTGTGCATATATGTATCATGAATGGTGGCTTTAAATATAAAAAAGCTGGATAAAAATGTAAAATTCTATGTATTTAACCTGTAAGCTAAGTGACACCTGGAGTGATTTTGATGGGGGACTCAAAAATTGGAAAATTTTAGTTTAAGCTATAGCTAATAAGCTTATTAATCAATGCATGTCAAAGCTGTTGTTCTAAGAACTGAAGGTGTGACCCACTCTGACTCCAGGAGACCATAAGCGGTCCCACCTTTGTGCCTCAGGAGAGCTGCCAGCAATCAAGATGGTACCCGAGCCCCTGTACTCCAGGGTGAGATGACCACCGCCCAGGACACAGCTAAAGACCACCGCCTGGGGTGAGAATGCTGTAGTTTTTTAATCCAATGAACTTTTCCCTGAATTCCAAACCCCTTATCTACACTTTGTTCTCATTATAAAAAGGGCCGTTTTAAAATGGAATTTAAGAGGGTCTGTCAGGGTACAAACCCACCATCTTCTCAGATTGCCAACTATCTGAATAAAGTGCCCATAAAGTTTCAATCCATCTCTGTTTATTAGTTCTGGTAGTGACAGGCAGCACATGTGTCGGCTTTTTCAGTTACAATTTAACCATTTCATCAGGTGTCTAATGGCTGTGGCATTTTTGCATTACCTATATATGCTTCAGGGCAATTCATACTCCAAAATCAACTGGAGAAAGATTGAGAACTTCCGGGTATTCTGTATAGAGAGATCTAATCACATGTGTACTGAGCATCAGTGACCTATAAAACACCATGCTGGTAAAACTAGACTTCACAACATCAAGGACCTTACACGTTGGTTAGAAGAAGATTTGGAAGGGACGTTGGCAGAAGGAATTGATATTCTCTGGAAAAGAATATTCATTGTGGAAAGTAATAGGTTACAAATATTCTCCAATGATAGAGGGGTGGAGGACAAGATTTCCACTGGGCTTTATTTTGCGGTAATTATGAAAAGTTTTTGGGTATGAAATTGAAATAGAAGAGGAGATGTTTGAGAATGTGAAATGTTTAAGTAGGGAGATTTGGGAGACAGTGGACTCTTGTTGTGGCCCAGATTTAAGGCAGTACGGGCCTGAAATAAGGGGGGAGATGGGCACGGCGAGAAAAGATCAGTGGAATGGATAATTGAAGAAGACATTGTGAGATTTAAAATTAGTAAAATTATATTAAGATATTGTAATATATTTGACAAGGTGGTCAAAGAATAGTTTTAGAATCTTTCCTGTTTTGCCATGTGTTTGTCACAATACATAGCGAAATATTCATTGGATTTGTATTGGGATTACTGGGGT
Source organism: Micronycteris hirsuta (assembly GCA_004026765.1). Taxonomy (NCBI): domain Eukaryota; kingdom Metazoa; phylum Chordata; class Mammalia; order Chiroptera; family Phyllostomidae; genus Micronycteris; species Micronycteris hirsuta. The sequence goes on from PVJI01019757.1 coordinate 23,843, forward strand.
GAAAAACAATTGTATGTATGTATGTATGTATGTATGTATATATATATGTACACACACATATGGATTTCTAGAAGTAATATCAATATACTTTATTTGGAATTACACTACAATTTTATTTTTAAGTATGTTTTATTGGTTATGCTATTACAGTTGTCCCAATTTTATCTCCTGTTTATCCCCCTCAGCCCTGCACCACGCCTCCCTCCAGCAATTCCTCTTTCCTTAGTTCATGTCCATGGGTCGTACATATAAGTTCTTTGGCTTTCCATTTCCTATACTGTTCTTAACCTCCCCCTGCCTATTTTTGACCTACCATTTATGCTTATTCCCCGTTCCTTTCCCCGCCATTCTCCTCCCTCCCCCTCCTAGGTGATAACCCTCCATGTGATCTCCATTTCTGTGATTCTGTTCCTGTTTTTGTTGTTTGCTTAGTTTGTTTTTGTTTTTTAGCAAGATAAAAGGAGACAGTTACCTACAAAGGAGTTCACATAAGACTACCAGCTGATTTCTCAAAAGAAACCTTGCAGGCAAGAAGGGGCTAGAAAAAAGTATTCAAAGTCATGATAGGCAAGGACCTACATCCAAGATTATTCTACCCAGCAAATCTATCATTTAGACTGGAAGGCAGATAAAGTGCTTCCCAGATAAGGTCAAGTTGAAGGTGTTCATCATCACCAAGCCCTTATATGAAATGTTAAAGGGACTTATCTAAGAAAAAGAAGAAGATCAAAACTATGAACAGTAAAATGACAGCAAACTCACACTATCAACAAATGAACCTAAAAAGAAGGAATTATACTACAGTTTTAAGGATACAGACTTTATTCAGTGGTGAATTAATAACATTTGTGACTTAATAACATGTGAGGGAGGCAACTGATTGATGTTTCCCTCTCACTTTGATGTTTCCCTCCCTCTTTCCCTCCCTTTGTTTCTCTCTAAAATCAATAAGCATGACCTTGGTGAGGATAATTTTTTTTAAACGTTGGTATTACCAGGCAGTCATCCCTGTGTACTATCATCGCACTGCTACAGAAGCCAGTCTCTGCAGAGTGAGAGGCGGCCAGAGAACCATTAAGAAATAGGAGTCTGCCTTAAATTCAGGTAATTATTTCTGTTTTGTGTGACCTTGGTAGCAAAATCAGCTTTTCCAATCAGTATGACTATAAAGCCATCCAAATTTTTCAAAGTTTGCCTGAAAAAGGAGAAATTACTGAGTTTACAGAGGAGTAACTAATTTTGGGGGGGGATCTTTGACATTCATTGGACAAGATGACAAAAGTTGATTCTGAGTCAATTTTACAAAATTAAAATCTTTTAACATTTGATTAATTATAGTTTTTTGGGGTTCATATGTGGGAATTTTTTCACATCTGAAAGCTTTTGGTGTCTTAGATCATAGTCATGTTTTAACATTAGAATTATTAAAATAGTGAAATTCAAAGAATAAAATCCATTTATAATAATTATTTCTAGTGTTTGATAATTGTATTTAATTATATTTTGATAAATAAAATAAAAATAGATAGAACAGAGCTAATGTGTATTATAGATATTTCATGACTTATTGCTTGTGTTATGTACCTAAAAATAAAAAGGTGCTCATGTAGAAACTTCTGTGTGAAATTCTAAAGTCAAAGATGCATGAAACACTCTCATTTCTTGATTAGCAACTAGATTTCAAAATCATTTGTAATGTCACACTGTTTTAAATTAATACAGTTTATTTAATAATGTCTTTTTCAAAAGTAATCCATTATATGTAAACATAGTCAAATGGATTGGTACAAAATATGTTCTCATCTGGCTTCATAGATGTATGCAGATATTTTCTAGCCACGTAGATATTTGTTAGCACAAGGGAAGTTTCCTCCTTTCCATATTGTGTTGCTAAAACTTTTATGTGATGGTCTGAGTTTTCTGGCTGTAATGGGAATAATGTGTTTGGTGACCCTCTTGTTGCATCTGTCCCTATATCTCAACTGCTTTCTCTGCTCGTTATCCACAATTTGGGACTCTTTCAGAACAGGGAGAGCTCACGTGGTACTAGGCAAGGGATGTGAGACAGGCAAACTCCTGCAGAAAGATCAGGTGGGAAGCCCCGCCACTCTACACATGATTGTGAAAAAAGGATTCAGGCAGTGGTGGCTGGGAGGATAAGTGATTAGATGCCCGCGTGGATCTCGCCTTCAAAGTCAGGTGTCTCCTTGATGAGATTGAAGGGAAAACAAAAAACCCAGAGTGTTCTTTTGTAATTCCTGTTTGGAAACTAGCATGTTGCTCTGCTGGGGAAATTTAACAGGATTAGAATGGACATGCCCAAGTCAGGTAAAACCAAGCTAGAGCCTCCAGCCCCCCACAGCCTGAGGGTACCACCTAAATGTTCCAGTTCCAAGGTAAGAGTCCAGAAGATTCGATGAGAATGAAGTAAGGACCCACTAGAGGCTTGAAGTTGGAACCAAGAGGCTTTTCTCTTGAAAATGGCTATAAATAGAGACAGCAGCACTGGGTGACAATGCATTGGCCCCGAAGACATGTGGGGATGTTTTCGCTGCAGTCGCCGTCCAATGACCAGATCTGACTGCCACAGAAAACAGCATGGACACTGTGTAGATCACAGCCCATTCTCTCTCCCAGTCATGAAATCATTTAAGCCACCTGCTCCTGCAAATACAGTTAGGTGTTATCTTGAAGAGAGGCAACCTGGTAGGAGTCAGAGTAATAATTGAAAGACTCTGTATTGACCTTGAAGTGCTGAATTATCCAAAGATGGCTGTTTAAACCAGAAAACACTTCAATTCCTCAAATATTCAGGTTGAAAGACTTTCTCCTCTAATACCCAGCAAAGAACAAGCTTACTTATAAGATTTAAATTACTATAAAATACAAAGTGTTACATTTTTTGTTCATTTGAGTAGTAGTGAATAGTTCCAAGTTAGTATAAATATATCATTTCTATATAATTATTATTTTTAATATGTATATACATATTTCCATTTAATGTATGTTTGTATTGCTAAAAAGTGCTAAATAGAAATGATACAAGTAGTGTTAAGTTGGCTATTGCTTTTAGTTGAAAACTCTTACAGCAGAGCAAAAGATATATTTACCTCCCTTTGTTTCTAGGTTGTAAACTTCCACCACTTCTTAGATATATTTACCTTGACACCTGCCTGTCAGATGAATTTAGTTCTCTTCCACTGTGTTCTCATAGGACACTCATAGCACACAAAATATTTAGACTTAATCCGTATCTTGAAGGAAATTTGGGCCTGTGCCATCCACTGGGACAGTGACTTCCTCAGACAAAAACTATCCTTTCTGCAATTTTCAACCCGTGATGTGGTTGTCACATGATAGATGTTAAATGGAGTTCAGTATTGAATAAATGTAAGCCCAGAAAAACAAAACCAGAACTACCTAGACTATTTATGAACATTTTCTTTTTCCAGTTTTTTGAATAATTTTCAACCTAGGGAGCGGGCACAGGGGTGGGCAGGGCAGAGGAGAACAATGGGGGGAAATTAGGACAACTGTAATTGAACAACAATAAAAAAAGTGCTTCACTTTAGCAATTTTATCAAATCTTTGTAAGATAGCTCCTACTGATAACATAATTTAATGTTCATTTACCCAAATATTCCAAATTACTTTGGAAATAGGAATCCATTTACTTTATGTGCTTAACAAAAGCAACAAATTGGTGTTTTGAGGATTTGCACTCCATGGCAAGGTGGAAGTGTTGTCTGAAAATAGACATAATTATAGCACATCATTATTACACTGCCATTAAAGATTACTTTAGAATATAATTAACCAGAAAGATGATGCATATAATGCATGAATCATTTTGTGTTTGGTATTTATCTAGAAAGGAAATAGGAAGTTAATAAGTGCTTTAAGTTAATGGAACTTCCCTGAATTCCTGGGCTTTCTCTCTGACTGATTTAAAGTTCAGTTCAATCAGGCATCATCTCTTCATTTTGTAGGAATTCTCAGTTTGTAACATTTCTGAATTAAAAATGAGATGAGAATTTTAGATGATTTAAAGCAGTATTTTAGAATATGTTAAATCAATCTTCAGTTTCATTTGCTTAAAATTAAGAATTGTCACTTTTGACTGCTTAATATGATATATTTAATAGATTAGAAGACTGAATACACAGAGGCTTTTAAATAAAATAAATTCTATTTTAATTAAAATTGAATACTGAATTGAGTGTTGGGCCAACTAAACAAATAGAGTGTAATTTGGAGATCACAATGGAAAGTTTAGGAATTATTTGAATGATAAAGTACTGTATAAAACGTGTTGAAAAGACCAACACTATACGGCTGGGTGACAGTCCGTTTACTTCAGTCCTTCAGTTTCCTGGTCTGTAAAGTAGGGAGATTAAACAAAGTATATCCATAAACTATTTTTCAGCTTTAAATAGTTGATTCATTCTGTGGGAAAATGATGAACTCCTATGGTGCACCAAAGCATAGAGTATTAAAAACAAATAAACATACAAAATTCCCCTAAAAACTCACTTTATCTTTTAAGAAAGAAGGGCAACATCTTGTTTACTCTTTGTTATTTGTAGAAATTAAAGAAAGAATTTAGTCAACAAACTGGCATATACTATATTTGTAGAAATAATGAGCTATTTAGCAATTAATTTAGAGGAAAAGTCCATTAATGACTGATTTGAATAAATTATTTGTAGTTATTAGATGTTGAAGGATGACAAATTCTATTTATAACTTAAGTAGGAAATAAATTACAATCGGAAGTCATGTCTTTGAAGAGTCTCTATTTTCCTGTGTTCGGTGGCCATAAAGACTGCAAAAAAATACCCCATTAATTTTCCCACTATAAAAGTAATGTATTCTCCTTACAACTCGTCAAAATTTTATGGTAAATAAAGAGAAAAACATTAGATATCAGGGTAAATGGTGACATTGAATGAGTCCCTGGCATTCTCTTTTTCATATTCTTCTGGTTACAATTAGAGCAGAGGGGAAGTTTATCTTGGGTAAACGAAGAAGGTAGGTAATCTAATTATTAGACCTGGTCTAATATCTTTGTAAATAATGCATTAACTGTTCTCATGGTAAAGAGACCAATGATATTTGCTAAGAGGACAGTCCTTATTTGTGGAATGTTTTTAGCAGGATGTCTTTCGTTTAAGATTGCTTATGGCAACCAAATTTAAGATCTCTGGATTGGGGAGCATGGTTCCTTGACAAATGTCACTCACATAAGGTAGGTGAACATGTAGATGTAAAGTAGACATATTCCATATCCTGAATGCTCTCCAGTTTGAGAGATGGCATGCAATTTTAATTTGAGAATCTCACTCTGGGCCATGGACTGTGATGTAGGAGACAAAGATCTGAGGAGCCATGTGAGCTTAGAACGTTCTTTATTTCATCTGTGCTTCTTGCTTTCTTGTCTACTTGAACTTATTATAATGTTTAACACTGTGTAAGTCTGACTTGACAAATCTAATGTGTCTGGTCATGTGTATATACTAAAACAAATTGAGATAAACTAAAGTATGCAACTAAAAATATCAATTCTATGCAGATCTCCATGGTAGAGAGGATGAGTAGGACTTCATTTTCTCTACACCCGATAGGCCAGTAGAAAGGGAAAAAAATGTTTTTCTCTATGGCTTTGAGGAAAACATGTAATTTCATGTATGTTTAAAGGAGATTTACAATTGGAAATCTATGGACAATTTTCATAGATGGGGTGCTGCTGTTTATAGTTTTGATCCTTGGATGGTGGCATCGTCATGCTGATATTGATGGAATTGAGTGTATGGGGTGAGCCAGAGCTACTGATGCATTCCTTCTGATGCTTATGTGTCAGAAATAGAACCATTTGAAATATTGTTCTTAAACCTGGACATAGACTGTGTAATTTAGATGGCCTCACTCAGCTCCCACCCCATTGATTGAATCTCACTTCGAGAGCCAAGGGGATTATTCACCTGAGTTCATACCTCTGTTTCTAAACCACACATTAGTATTTCCTGCCCCAATGACCTTGAACCCATTCCAGGGGCTTCTGTTGGCTGATTCCTGGATGTGGTCTAAATATGTACTGCATAGCTGGTGTGCACACCCGAGGCCAAAAGCTTACGGGCTATATTCAAGTCATGGACTTGCAGGCAAGGCTGAGCCTCAGCAAGCATGAGGTTTCACAAGACTCACAGTGTGGGGAACTAGATTCAAAAATAAAGAAGATAGGCCAGGGACCAGAGGCTGGTGGCAGAACTATATGGAACTACAAAACTCTAAATTTAATATGGCTGCCTATTTGTCTTTGTCAAAATTAAGAGAATGAAAAAGACATTAATGCTATCCCATATACTCTTGTACCCACACATGTGTAGGTTTCCTGTTATCATCATCCCCCACAGAGTAGTACATTTGTTACAGCTGATAAACTTTAATTGACATCTGTATTATCCCCAGAGTTCACAGTTTACATTAAGGTTCACTCTTGGTGTTAAATGTTCTATGGGTTTTGACAAATGTCTTTTTTTTTT